>JAYMSW010004226.1:0-11225 GCA_036897725.1 Erodium texanum
GCTGCGTGGGCGCCTGCTGAGTATGGAGTGGCGGCCATGTAGTAGAGGTTGGGAGGTCGGTCGGTTCTGAGGAGGACGTCTACGGTTTGGCCCGGGGATATGGTGATGTAGTGAGTTGTGAAGGGTTTTGTGTAGCTCGCATCGGTGCCGACGACGGTGAGGTTGTGATCGGCGATTGCGAAGAAGAGGATCTCTTGGAGGGCAGCGTTGATGAGGCGGAGGAGGTATGTTTTGCCGGAATCCACTGCTAGCTTGAATGTTTCTGCAGTGATTTCGAGAACAAGTTTGTCAAATACACAACTAATTTGCATGTAGGTGTGAAGGGTGTTCACATGTGTGTCAAGAGTCACATATGAATACATTATCACATTTCTTCTAAATCAATACTAATGAGCCATTGTTTTGACTATGTTTCATTATTTATCCTATATGGTAAGATTCTATTTCGGTACTTACTTTATAACAATTACGATTTAAAATTTTATTGTCAGCTTTCATTTCACAAGTGATTTTAGATCCATATATAGATGAATATACGATAAAAGAAGAGTTAATATTTCTCTTAGATTCATGACTAATTTTAAATTAAACTGGTGCAAAATATTGTAACTTTTCTAAACGGACTCGATTCTCTCCAACAACATGTTCATACACCAACTTAAATTTAAACTTTGTACCTGATTTGGAGCAAGGATAGAGGTCACCAGGTTGGCCATTGATAGTGTAAGCATCAGAAACATTAGGAGCTGCTCCTGTTATCAATGCTTCTTCATAAACCTCCATTACATCCCTAACCCACCACTCTCCTGCAATATGTTTCACAACTTCAATACATGTATTTACTGATCGACAATAAAGCAGAAAATCTAACCATAACTTGGAATATCTCCGTACAATTCATTACATATTCGACAAAACCATATATATACTTACCAAACATTATTGGTACTTCTTCGTCCGGCTTGGGAAAAGGATAGCTACTTCCTGCTTCAGGATAGACCACAATAGCCCCGTAGACAGTAGCTCGAGACCATTCACTATGTGCGTGCCACCAAAGAGTACCTTCTTCGGTCGAGAATATGACTTTTTGGCTAAAGTTAGTTCCAGGTTGAATCGGACATTGTGTGATGTATGCTGGGCCATCTGACCATGGATTTCTCGGCTGTTTCACTCCGTGCCTACAAAATCTCTGTCTTTCAATCTTATTTGTAGTTGTTAGATTAGATGCATGAAAAGTTTAGTAAATTTTTGATATCTATCTGTACCAATGAAGAGTGATATTTTGGTTGGCCTTGTTGTAAACATCAACAATGATGGTATCACCTTTGTGGACGTATAGGGTTGGTCCCGGAAACTTCCCATTTACAGTCAATATGTTCTTTGTGTTGCAAAGTCTTGTGTACGGGGTTTCTTGCACCTTATAAATATATACATTCACAATGTGAAATGTGTTAGTACCAACATTGTTAATGTATATATATATATATATATATGGTAGAAATAGGTAGAAACCCATTTATAATATATTGTATATATATATCCATACCGATTTCACAAATTCCACACAATTTATTATAATTTTCAACACAATCTGTTATAGATTCTAACAAAAACGATGATTTTTAGATTTCTATTCCAAGAGGGGCTTGTATTTGGAATACACCCCTATATATATATGGAATACTATCTAAAAATGATTTCTATGTTACACGACAATATTTTTATAATTAATATGAAAATCACTCTTTGGTTTTCTTCGTAACAAACTCTTGAAATTTAATTTCCATCATACTTCAAAATGATATAAATGTTAGAATTCAAATTTGATTTCCACCTGTGATGTTTGATACGAGAAGTAGGATGTCCCATTAGAAAATTTATGTTCTTTTACAAACCTATTTTCATGCATTATTGTTATATGATCTAATCCAATAAAATTTAAACTGTTCGTTTCGCAAACCACAAATATTATGAGAGCGAATATGTTGAAATTGATATAGACTATATATTTCCCTTTTTTTGGCAGAAGAATGCCAAGACAAAACACTGACCTTAAATCGAACATTATTATGTAACGAGCTTACCACAAAAGTGTGACGAGTAGTAGCATGAACTCGGACAAGGAAGGAACAATCAAAACCCAGGAACAGTACTAGGAAGAGTTGCATGCAAACACATGTCATCACTGTAGATGATTGCATATATTATATGGAAATATTATTATGATCTGTAACCTTGTTATGATTGCTTAAAGAAAGAGACGATCCAGGCTTATTTATAGTAAAAATTGAGTTTATTATGAGCCCACATCCAGACCACTCCAACCGTAACGGTGGTCCTGTAGTTATGGAGGAGCTGAACATCAACTTCAGTTTTGGGTAATAACAATGACTTCTCTTCTGCCAAATCCTACGAGTACCAACTTCTGTATCCGCAAAATCCACAGCTACATTATTTACACACACACATGTATATGTCTTTGTATCATCGGTTTATTTGGGTTATGCATGTGTTCTTGGCCCCATCCCGAACCCATTCTTCACTGTAAATATGTTTTGTTTAGGTAACATGTTACAACGTTATTGTTAAAGCATAAAACTATATTTGATCTTGTTGAAGTGTGTCCCACATCATCGGAAGAATGTGGAGAAATAATTCAATTGATAAGTATATTGAGGTCTTCACCTATTAGGTTGAGTTTTTGGGTTGGATATTGCTTTAACACGGTATCAAATCTAACTGCTTTGGCCTACGGCTCGTTTGTCACATCTACCGTGTGGCTTTTCCTGTTCATATGCAGATGTTTAGTCGTACGATAACCCACGTATAGAAGTCCAGTTTTACACATGAGACGGATGTTAAAGTGTATCTCATATCGAAATAATGTGGAGAAATAATCCAGTTAATAAGCATATTGAGCCCTGTACCAATTAGCTTGAGCTTTTGGTTTGGAAAGGCTTTTGACCTGACTTTAACTATCAGGTTAAGCTTTTAGTTGAGTTGATTCTCTACTATGGTATTAGAGTAGATTCTTCGCGGACATGAGTTCAAATCCCACCATCTTCAAATATACATATTATTTATATTACTACCCCAAATGAGCCTTTATTATTTATTATCTTTAAAGCCCTTGGTTCTCTTTTTAATCGATTCATCTTTCTTCTTAAATTTAACATTCTCACTCGTAAACAGATTTATCCGGTAAGTCACACGTGTGCACAACAAATAAACGGAACTGCAAACGGTCCTAGCCGAATAATGGTTTGAGAATTGAAAAAACTAAAGAAATGATTATTTAAGTAATGTTTGAAAAAGAAAAATGATGCATAAGGGTTTTGGATGGTTTGAGGGTTTAGGATCTGAGTGTCTAAGGTCAGAAGGTTGCGTGATTTTGAAAACTAATTAAGCTTATTTTTATCATTTTATTTTAAAGTCCTAATAAAATTGGATGGAATCGTTTACAATGTAAATAAATTTTAGGAAGGTTTGGGTATCTAAAAAAACAAAACCAAAAATTTGTATACATTTGTATAAGTTTGTGTGATCTATCCTTTAAAATTTACTATCTATTGTGTGGTCTATGGTCAAATTTTTCATTTTAAACTCCTAAAATAATTTTTATCTAGCTATTCTTATTTGTGGGTATAGTAAATTGATTTTTTTTTATCTCTCATATTGTTGGGATTATTTTTGACACCTATAAGTAGTTGTTACATACATTTCAAAAATGAATATGGTAAACTATTTTTATTGTTTTTATATTCGTGTTTCACATTTGGGCCGTCCTTTTTTTCTCAGTTTGCATCTACTTTAGATGATAAAAGTTACGCTACATAGATCAAATGTGTTGGTTATATACATATGGAAGCAACCTTAATCAATTTGATGGTCAAAATCAAAATCATTCCAACACAACAACCTTGATAAAGAGAAACTAGAAAACAAGAAACAAAAAGTGGTGGTCCATTGATTTTGGGATAATAATTGACTGTTGAAATCACAAGTTTTGCTTACAATTAAAGGAAATTAAAACATGGTTTGCCTCCATACCATAAGTACCGTAATGTCTATATAAAAAAAGGATTTGTTAACCATACATTTATTGATTGATTTTGTAGTTTTATATGTTTCTTTATAACTTACATAAATATGTACTTTTTTTTCTTTCTCAAGTTAAGCAATAACTTACATACATGTATCGAAAATTTGATTATAACCAAGAACCTTTAGTATGACTAAAACTATAAGAAACCTTTGATTTTTGGGAAATTCCTTTTACGGAATGACTCTGTTGCTGGAAATTTTTTACTATAAGACAATATTATATACTCCATTATATTTCTTTTTCGTTGATTAGGTACGAAAATATGTTGATCATTTTTCATTTTTTGATTAGGTACGAAAATTATGTTATTACTTTCAATTTTAAAGTTGATCATATTAGTTAGAATCCTCAATTTCAAAAGTGATAATCAATGACCAGACTACCAATTGCATTTAAAAAAGAAAAGAAAGAAGTTTTGTGTTTTTTTTTTTGTTACAAAACGGACACTATATTAAGACCGATTAGTATTCCACGAAGCTCGGTTTTTTTTTTTTGGGAATACCAATCGGATTTAATGAAAATTTTATTATTATAAACATGCTGATCAACACAATCGGAAGTTCCGGTCTGGTGGGGAATTTGGGTGTCGGTGCCGGTTAAAAACCGATAGACACCCCTACAAGGATAGATATCTCATTTGGAGAGTTGATAGATGTAATGAAGAAGATTATTTAGAGGTGGAGCTCGGAGCTCCTAGGTCTCAGGCAGATGGTTCTAGATGAGACAGTTGCAGATGATGATGTTCCCACTGATAGGAACGAAGACCTTACACAACAACAGGTTCAACAGATTGGTACACTGTCTTTGCAGGTAGAGAACCTAGGGTTAGACGAGCACCACCGAGTTTTGGCTATGAGGATGCGTAATTTGTGTTGTCTTAGTTACTAATGATGATGCTTTTACCACGTACAAGTGGGTTGTACAAGTGGGTTATATTTAGTGATCATAGAGATGGGCAAAAGGAGGTCATGAATGAGGAGACGAGATCTCTTCACAAGTATCAACATGGGAATTTGTTAAATTTCTTAAGGGAAAGAGGTCGATAAGGTGCAAGTGGGTTTATAGAATGAAAGACAAGATTCCAAATTCCAAGGGTGATTGTACTGGAATAGAGTATAAGTTAAGGGATATGCACAAAAAGAAGGTGTGGATTATAAAGAAGTTTTCTCTCCAACGATGAATTACACTTCTATCCAAGTCTTATTAGTATAGACAACGCAGTTTGATTTAGAGACCTGTCGACTTAACGTCAATACTACATTCTTACATATAGATTTGGAGAAAGACATATATATACCGCAATTCAATAATTACGAGGTTATTGGTAAGGAAAAGACGATACTTGGAAGAAAGATCATTGGGAAAATGGTGATTAGAAGTGGATGACACCAAATGGGTGGTGCTTATGATCAAGTTGATCGTTTTCTCAACTTGACTGAACTCTCTTAGTGTTTGATATCCTATAACAGTGAGGCCCTTTGAGGTGGGCTTTATGTGCGTCATTGGATGACAACAAATAAGTTATCTTGAAGGAGGCATTCGAGCCTATAAAGTTTATATCCGATATGGATGTTTGATGAAGTTTTGTCACCAAAGTAAAGATTATAATAATTAGCTCTAAAACAGACTTTTAAATATGCATATGGCCATGCACTTAGGAAAATTAGGCCCAAGATTTTTGGCCTATTAAAACCCTACTTTCTATGTTGATTGTGAAGTGGAAAATGTCAAATTTTCCACTTCAAGCGAGATCAAATTTTGATTCCGAAAATGTCAAATTTTCAGAATCGCTCACCTTTTCCAACTTACGCTACAACAGTCACCTATTTCAAAATCATCAAGCGAGATCAAATTTTCCAACTTCATATTGAAAATGTGTAAATCGTCTACCAATGTCAATTTTTTTCAATAAATTCATAAAATAGATAACCATGTCAAAACTAATTTCATAAAATTTAAACATAAAATAGAAAAGCATATAGAATAAATGCAACATAAATTAAAAATAGTTATTTTTCACCGGTCTCCACAAATGTTGTTTGATAAAGGATGCAAGATATGTCTGGGTACCTCGTCGGCCTTTTCAAAAACACATTCATCGGATTGATCACTCGCCCGATTCTCATCGCACGTCCTATAAATAGATCAAATCAATTGATCGTGTGATTCCACTTCTGCCTTTAATCATTAATCTGTTTTGGGTTTTGATGGGGACGATTGTTAAGTTGATCTAACAAAAGTTAGCTTAGTGTAACAAGATACAAGTTGGGTATGAGCTCAAGTAATTTTTGTTAAGTTATTTATAAGCAATTCACCAAATTTCGAACTTTTGTTAATAAAACAGCATAAAATTACTCAAATTTACTGCCTTGCGACTTATAAGCGATTGATCCATCATATTCAATTTCTTGACCAACATAAAAAAAACACAAACCTTACATTCACATTGAATCACAAATTCATAAACACCATTACGCATACAATTAATCCATGCATGATCATAATTCATAACTTACATACCAAGTAGCAAAACAAACACAAGATCTTCATAGGAGAACACATAATTTCATTGAAACCTTAAACATATGAGCTTAGCAAGGTGGCATGTCCGGTGGTGGAGGCAGAACATGTTCTTTACGACCTTTACCATTTTTAACTATGAACACAGTGTCCATACCCCACGTCATGTGCCTCTCTAAATGGCAATGCATGAACCATACTCCTACAAAAACATATTAAGCAATTATAATGTATCATACGCAACAATATATATAACTAGCAAAAATAGGCGGGTTCCAATACATAATGTGTGGGAAACTATAACACGTTGGGTTGGAAAGTATATATTTTTATACTGATGTTGGAAGCTATAACCTATTGTATTGGAAATATAAAATTTGTTGAAAATATATAGTTTCTAACTCAATGTGTTATAGTTTCTAATAAAACAATGGTTACCTAGTATTTTTTAAGGATTAATTTCTACTTACCGGGGTTGTCGGCCTTGAATCTGATTGTGGTCCATCCATTTTTCGGGACCACGACCGTATTCTGGTAAGGAGGGTCTTTAAGATTATACCTCGGAGGATCCTTATCTTTGTCAAAGTTCCCAAATCCATAACCAACAACGTAAAACAAGTACCCATGAAGATGAATGGGATGATCAATCCCAGCTACCAAGTTTGTTCCTTGGAGCACAAGCTCAATCGTTTCACCATACTCTATGATGATCACTTGCGTGCCCCGTTTCGTTATTTCCAATATCGAAGGCAAGTTGCTCGCAGTGTAGTCAAACGTTAGAGGTGGGAACCTCGGGAAATTGTCCCCAAATACTCCGGGAGTGCGCCTTTCGTAGGCCTCGAGGATCGAAATCGTCGGGTTAACGAAGCTTATGTTGTTCATGGAAGCGGCTAAACGGGTCCCGTTCGGGCCCTCGCAAGGATCGGTCGCGGGGCAGAATAGCCTGTTTATGGACACCGTGGAGACCAACGGGGTTGTGATGTTTAACGGGACATTGACCGGGTGGTGCCAATCGTTCAAACTCTTGAGCCTACGAATGAATCTGAAGGCTCTCTTCGTGTCGTTGTAGTATGGAAGAAACGGGAGGAGAGGAGGAGACGAAGAGTGGTTTCTACTATTGTATCTTAGTATTGCCGTGGTTGTGGTGTTGATGAAAGATACGTTGACCCCGCTTGAATAAGCTCTGGCTGCCATGTAATAAATATCAGGTCGTTGATTTGCACGTAACAAAACATCCATGGTCTGGCCCGGGCCTATCACTATGTATTGTCTCTTTAAGGGCTTTGTGTAGCTCCCGTCCGTTCCTACAACGATGAGTTTGTGTTCTCTTACCCCGAAGAACAACATTGTGTTGAGTGCCGCATTTACTATGCGAAGAAGATAGGTCTTGCCGTGGTCCACGGTGAGATTGAATGTGTCTGAATACGAGGAATTAATAGGTTACATAAAATTAACAATTTCAACATTTTAATGTCATGTTACAAAACCCTAATTACACATATATGTTAATATATATATATATGTAGTACCTGTTTTGGAACATGGGTACAAATCACCGGGCTGGCCGTTGATAGTTAAAGCATCGGAGACGTTTGGAGGCAATCCGGTTTCTATCATTGTGCTTAAAACCGTCCTTATATCTTCCTTCCACCATTCTCCTGTAGAACCGAAAAAACCATAGAATCTGATTAGTTTAGAATCGAAAATGAAAAAACCGATAACCGACCGCCTCTAATTGGATCTAGAAAATGAGAATTTTGAGTTGAGACACATCTCTTTTTTGTGAAGTCCATGTTATCATACAAGTCCATTTGTTTTGATTTCAACTCAAAAGTTAAACCTATTTTCTAGTAAAGTTCAATCCTAGGTAGCCCTCTAAGTTGTATATTGCATGTTGATTTTTTTTTCATAATATTTAAAAGAAAAAAAAATATTGTTTTTAGGTTTTTTTTTATAACAAAAAACCGATATCCAAACCAAAAACGGAACTTTCAATTTTGAAGTAGTGAAAAACTGATTAAATCAACTATTGCTCACTCCTAATAAAGGGGATTTTCATTTGAAACCTCCTCTATATATGGCCAAGTTGAACATAATATATACCTAATATGATTGGCACGTCGGCATGAGGCATTGGGTAGGGCACTCTATACCAATATTTGGGGTAAACAAAGATGGCACCATAAACTGTTGCGCGAAACCATTCGTTGTGAGCATGCCACCACAAAGTGCCTTCCTCAGTAGAAAGTATGATCTTTTGGGTGAACTTGCGTCCAGGTTGAATCGGGCATTGCGTTATGTATGCTGGACCGTCTGACCACGGGTTTTTGGGCATTTTCACACCATGCCTACAAACATAACAATATTTATTATTCCGTAGCACCCAAACATATATAACCCAAAAGATCATATGCACAGCAAAAGCATGATATCTATATATGAGATAGATTTTTTTTCATATTTTCAAAAGCTTTTGTATCTTAACATACCAATGTATAGAGATGTTATCACTTCCCTTGTTATGGACAGTGACATATATTGTTTCTCCTTTCCAAACCCTCAACGTTGGACCCGGAAATTGTCCATTTACGGTCAATATGTTCTTCGTGGAGCACAATCTTGTGTATGGAGCTTCTTTCACCTACATATATATATATGAAATAAATCCACCACAAGCAACTAAAAAAACCATGAAAAGGAAAATAAAATCTGAATATATATTAGATTTCGAAATATATTTATGAAATCGCCTTACTTACATAGAAATTATAGCGACGCGAAGCTTGGCAATGGAGGCAAAGGAACAAGACAAACCCTAAGAGCTTCAAAAACATTTTAACATATATATATGCAACTTCTTGCCCTATAGTTTTCGAAGGTTTTGCATCTGATTTTATAGAGATTTGTAGTTTGTTCAGTACAGCAGATGATATATGATGTACAATTTTGTGCGCTTTTATTGGTATCATTTAGTTTGATTTCAATTAATATTCTGTCTTAGATGGGTCATAGGCTCTATATCTGTTAAATTTGTAGGGAAGTTGGTTAATTGACCAATAAACTAATATAGGATAAAGTAGGATACTCAATCATTAAAATATTCCGACTTAGATTTTGACAAGTTGATGCTCCTTTTGTTCACTTTTACTTTTAACCATTTGGTGTGTATAGTGTAATTTTTTTTTTTTTTGGCTTTCATAGGTAGTTATAGTATATTAAAGTTTGATTTATGTCACATTTTTTCACGTGTATAAGGGCGGATTCAGAAGAGTCTAAGGTATTTTTGTAAATATCTTAAACTGAGAAAGTGTGATAAAATTGTAAAGCTTTCAGTTACGAGACTAAATAAGAGTTTGTATGGAAAAAAAATTATGGTCATTTAAATGTCTGTTGCGCGTTTGACTCCTTTTTATTTCAAAACACTTTTTTTTAGCTTAAAACTTTCCAATAATTCGATTCGCAATTCACTATAGAATTGATTTAAAATTATAATATATTTAACGACTATTGAGGAAATAACAGTTCTTTACACATATATTTCACATTTGATATAATATTGCACACAGATTAATAGATAAGTAATTAACCACAATCACTCTTGTCACGTAGTCTATCATGCACATATATATAAAGATTTACATTAACAGGTGGAGAGTTTCAAATATTTATTAAACAATTATATGATCACATCTTTTGGTTTTGAGACACTGTAGCACTTACTAATAGTAGTCTTTGGTTAACTTCTACATTTCTTTTTTATCATATTAAATGTGTTTTTGAATTAATTATATACATTAGAAAATCTGGAGTATATTAAAGAAACTATTAGCTCGAATTGGTAATGACGGTGATGGACATGTATATTTGAAAGGGACGGATCCACAATAAGTAGTTAAGGACAAAAAAAGTTTAGTTAATAAAATTAACGATGTAGAATTCAAAGTTAATGAAGAAATTTTAAAATTCAAAGGAAACAAACTTTAATGGTTACAAGAAAAAAATATGCAAGTTTATAAAAGCAAAGTGTATAAGTAGAAGAATTTTGTTTAAGTGGGAATATCATTTATAGTGCCCACATGGCTCAATATTTGGTTATGTGTTCCGTAAAAGCAAAAGATTATATCTTGGAAAGAAGGCAATGTTTATGATAAATTTCTGAATTAAAGACCATTATCATATTAATCATGCTAGTCCCGCACTTCTTGTAAGCGTCTTTTCTGATTTATTTTGCAATATCTAATTAAAAATATGTAACTGTTAAAAAAAGAAGTCTATCGAGTCTTGGTAGTGATTAGGTCGGCTCTTCATTTTCGAATCGTCGTAGATACATAAGTTGAGATTATACTATTATAACCAGATTTTTATAGACGATTGATCTCTGTATATAAGCATGTATCGTTTTTCTAAAATCAAAAAGAAATTTTGAATTCAAAATAATTGCCCACTAGGGTTTGTCGTTTGGGTGCGTCGTCGTGGGGAGAGGGGGATGGGGCTCCTCCGAACTAGCTCTCCCCATCTCCAGTCTCTCTTGCTTGAGCTACTAGAATCGGCACCTTGGGGCTTTTCTGTACCGTCTCCACCTTGTTCGGCCTCCCCTTGC
>JAYMSW010004227.1:0-11225 GCA_036897725.1 Erodium texanum
ATAGTTTTCAGACACATTTTTTTTAAAATCCCTAAAATACCCTTTTCCGAAAGTAAACACTAAATAACGAACGCTACACTATCCTCTCCTCAAATGTGAACTCTAAAACTACCATCTCCCCCGAAACAAATTCTAAACCCTTACCCTTAAATCGGGGGATGGTCATTTCATAAAAAAAACTCACGGTGTTAGTCAGTTTGTCATTTCATAAAAAAACTAACGGTGTTAGTCAGTTTGCAGACGGAGAATATGCTAACCGTTGGTTTTTGCTTAAGACCTAAAAACACCGTTACTTTTCAAAAAAACAGATTTATTCACCGATGTTTTACATAATTTTCCTAAAAACTAATCGAACATATGTTACGAACTTATTTACCTTTTGTTTTCATAATAAGGTTCATCAACTGTTAATACTAATATACAATAATTTTGAAAGTTTTGTAATTTGTATCATAAAAGAGTAATTACTTGAGTTCTAGTCCATAATACGAAAATTATATATAATAGTTTTGGATCAAATTTCAAGAATCGAGACTTTTGTGATCAAACCGATGACAACCAACAAATTATACTTAGATTAGATTGAGAAACGAGTTGAGATTTTTTGGATAATAAAAAATTCTGCAATTTATGAATGTTTCATGCCGCAATTAGGATGGACATACCATGCCTCTGTGGACCCCATAGTTATTTTGAAGAACAACATTTTTTAATTTTTCTTTTCAAAGCTCGAAAATGTCAATGACTTTCAATTTAACCCGTGTTAACAGGCATGCTGTGATTTGACCGTTAATTAAATTGAAAATACACAAAAAGTCAAATAGTAAAATCGAATTAATTACAATTAATTTATTTGATAAACAACACGTGTCGCTCGGTTAGGAGTTTGGGGCACCTGTCGGCATCGCTTTGGCTAATGTCTTCATCGTGTAGCTCACATTCCATTTAATTAACGCAATAAGATTATTTTTAATTACGGAATATGCTGTTTCTGCACCTAATTAGTAATTAAAAAACATAATTAAATTTTAACTACGAATCATATTAAACAATATTAATGTGATTAAAGAAACGGATAAAAAGACTCCAGTTAAGACCGGTATCAGATGAGTGTGTTTTGTTCAATTTAATTGTGATTGTCTATGCTTCAATTATCAAATGCCAAGTAGATATTTATTAATTCTGATATTTTCTTTCCTAAAGAAGTAGATCTTTTTAATCAGTTGATTAAATATATTTTCATTAATAGAAACATTAATTATTGATCAAACCTTTGGAGATGTGGCAACATGACCCTATTGTGTTTCATTCAGCTGCTTAAATCAATTTTAAACACCAATTTGTATATTTATAGCTTTTTTGAGCTATTTTACTTTTAACCCTAGAAATGGACTAAGATAATGTCTTTTATTATTAGATTTTTTATATCAAAAAGATTTATTAAGAAAACTGTGGTATGGATCTTAGGATGGGAGACACGATTTCAAAAAAAGTATAACGATATAAAACTGAGAGCTACAAAAAAGAGAAGAAGAAGTATGAAAAAAAACTCGAAGCATCCCTATACCAACCCTGACCCCGTGAAGCATCCTTTCTGTACATTATTTTTAACTAGAAGAGCTCGATCAAAATCTGAAAGTACATTTCATTTGGGAATGTTTATTCCCAATGTTATTAATCCTATAATACTTTTATTGTCTAAATAAAGGATCTCAACAAAAAAAGTGGGGAAAAAACAACCTTAAAATAACATTAAAACTAAATATGATAAGAACCTGGATACGAGCTATACAATGATCTGCTCATATAATTAACATTTTTAATATATTACTTTGTCAACTCCCTCTTAAAATTAGTATATATAAAGCAAGTACTCTAAAAAATACTATTACGAAATTACCTAAATGCCCCTAATCCAGATTCCTTTCACGGCCTATATATATAGAAAGCAACACCACACTTTCCTCTGTCAATTCGTCACGTGCACACAAACACATCCGTGGTCATGGATAACGAGCTCTCATCCTCTGCAGCCGAGACCACTGATCACGCGATCATGAGCAACATGATCAACGGCTACCAACTCCACGACTTCACCGACGAGGCCAACTTCGCCCAGTTCATCAACCCCATCCGCGGCGACACCTGCGCCGGCGCCGACGACGGCCGACCCAACTTCGGCGGCGTCCCCGACTACGACTTCGGGATCCTCAGCGGCTGTCTCTTCGACAACCAGTTCGCCGGAGACCCGATCCCGGCGGAGATGTTCGGTCACGTGACCATGGCGCCGGCGCCGGAGGTCGATTGCTTGGTGAACTCGTTACCGAGTATCGGGCTCGACATGATGATGGGAGGAGATGACGTGGACGTCGGCGAGTTCGATTATAATAATAATAACAATGACGAGGATTCCTCCGGGACCACGACGACGAACACGACCGCCGACACGAACTCCGTCGCCGGGAAGAAGACGAACAAGGCCGACCGGTCGAGGACTCTGGTGTCGGAACGGAGGAGGAGAGGCCGTATGAAGGAGAAGCTCTACGCCTTGCGTTCTTTAGTTCCAAACATAACCAAGGTACTTTAATTTATTTATTTATTTTTATTTACTTTACTTTACAGGTCTTGATTAAATAAGTTGACATTTGTTTGTATTTATATTAGAAAGGGTTTTCTATTATTTTATTAGTAAATTGATAGAAAAATCTAAATAAATATTAATTTAAAAGAAAACATAGTTCATTACTAAATCGGTATAAATATATCATAATTATTAGTTTTTATAATTATTAGAGTAATGTTTAATCTATCATCATGGGCAGATTCAGAAAGGTATAGTGTATGTCACGGTATACTTTTATTCTCGAAAGTTTTATAATATTGTAGAACTCTCACTTACCTTCGATTTGATATTTTACGGGCCTAAATCAGAATTCGTATGAAAAAATTATAATTATTTTAAATTATGTTGCATGTTTAACCTTTTTTTATATTTTAAAACGCTCATTTTTATCTATAAACCTTTACAACAATTCGATATTCAACACTCTTAGTTTATATAATATACCCTAAATATATTCCTAACTCTTTCCCTGTGTATCACCTGTTCCTCTGAAACAAGTTAGTTCTTCTTCAATATATGAACTTCTGTTAATTGTATTTATTATTAACAAATACAATATACCTTACAAGTAAGTCAGACTTATTTATTCTATTGCAAATTATCGAACCATATAAAATATCATACTCCTATTGCTTGAATTATGTTTATATTGAATATTACAAGGATTATTTTAGAATATTTGTGTTATACAATGTTGATTAATTTATTTTTATTATAAAATGGAATATATATAGATGGACAAGGCATCAATAGTTGGAGATGCAGCACTATATGTACAAGATCTGCAAATGCAAGCCAAGAAGCTAAAATCTGAAATTGTTGCTCTTGAAGCATCATTGTCAACATCTGCAAAGTACAAAGGATCATTCGATGAGCCCAAGAAGATTCAAGTCCGAAACCCTAATCATCCTCCGGTTACCAGGAAGACGATCACTCAGGTACATTGATAATCATACCGTTATTGAGTTTGACCACAACATTGACGTGTTACACTTATCAATATCTGTCTCGAAGTATTAAGTCACTAATTATAATTCTAGTACTTCTGATTGTTGACTATATAAAAACTAGATTTATTAATGTTTGTGAATAAATTTATGTGTAGATGGATGTGTTCCAAGTTGAGGAAAGAGGATTTTATGTGAGATTGGTATGCAACAAAGGTGAAGGCATAGCAGGGTCACTTTACAAAGCTCTTGAGTCTCTCACAGGTTTCTTTGTCCAGAGCTCCAATTTGGCTACTGTTTCTGAAACTTTTGTTTTGACTTTCACTTTAAATGTAAGTCATAGTTATCTATAAGTTTATTGTTTTAGAATTCTTCACTTAATTATTGGTCACATCATGGGCTAATCTAAAAATTGTGCTAATTATATATTAATGTTGATTAAATTATTGGTTTCAGGTGAGGGAATCTGAACAGAAAAAGAACCTGCCAAACCTAAAGCTTTGGGTGACTGGGGCTCTCATGAATCAAGGATTTGAATTCGAAATTCCAGCAACTGGATAACCGTTATATATTTCTGACTCGTTATCGATACCTTCACAAATTTTCGATGATCCAATTGTACTTTTTTTTCATCAGAAAGAAGGACTAGAAATGCAATATCGCAGATATGGGATTGGAACCAATGACTTCATACTTATAACTTTTTTGATCCAACTATACTTTGTGTTTAATTAAAATGGTCCAGACACATTTTAAAATGGATTAGGGTCCTTGTAATTTTAGACATTCAGGATTTATTTTTGATTAATCCTTGATGTTGAGGAACTTATTGATTGGCATTGGTTTTGCTAATTGATGGTTATGGTTTCTCAAGAATCTCAACTTTGCAAGCACTTGTTCACATTTGAGCTCAGTTCTTAATACAAAGTTTACAATAATATGCTATAAATCTTATCCAGAGTTGGTCAGAGCCATTGAAGTAAACTTAATTAAACTGATTATAGTTTATAGGTCCCTCTCCAAATAGAAAAAAGAAAAGAATAGAAATAGAAAAGAAGATTCTTGAATATCATAGATCTAAGTTTATTTTAATATTGGGTCTTGGTTCAGATGTTATGTCAACATCCATATGACATCATCCATGAATCATACCCCTAATCTTGTGAATTAATTATTTGTAATCCTCCTAATAACACATGCTGTGTTTTGGATGATAATAATAATTTTACCAATATATAACTGATTCAAGCAATCTGAATTTAATTTCTTAAAGTGAGTCATCAAGTTCAAGTTTTGTGAATAAAAAATGCATTTTAATGATAAAAAATAATAAATTATTTCGATTGGAATTAAATCCAAAGTTTTAATGAAGGAGGGCCACTCCAATAAAAAAAATATTATAATTTAAATTCTTAAGGATAAAATTATTAACTTGGGACAATATGACACAAAATGCAACCAAATGACAATTCAAGGCTACAACTTATAACGATTTAAAGATAAAAACATCAACCTACAAAGTATTTCTGGCTTTAGGTTCCGGGACCGCCGCTCTCGAGGGCAACGGTGATAGGGTATATCGTTAAATTTGGTCTGACGAAATGGTCTTCGCGGCTTCGATATTTAGAGTCCTTGCTTGAGTTAAGTAAGGACATCTGCCCTGGGCGAGAAAATGTTATAAGATGTATCTTCTGATATACGCACTAATTCTACTGTATCAAATATATATATATATATATATTTCTAATACAAGATATTAATCCAATCCAATGTCATGCTATATCATCTATATATTGTCAGATAATTGGATCCTTGTACTGTTCTTTTTCTTACATTTGGGCTAGTTCTCTAGGTACTGAAAGTGCTGGGCTTCTATAGCATTTTGAGAGTCATGTGATACTAAGCCCTTCTACCAAACCCAATACAATTCATGCATCCAAAACATCCTATTACACATTTATACTAGGTCAATAATTTGACAAATCATAACCTAACCTCAAACCCCTTTCTCCACACATTGTTCTTAAGGAGATGATCACTAAGATTTGAATACTCAACCTTTTTTATAAAAAGTTAAAAAAAAAAAAACAGTACTCGTCTGGATCAGTCAGGCTTACCCAGATGGGTTAATACATACTAGGTCGAAGTCCTAATAGTTGACCTTGACAAAACTCGTGAACATTAGGAATATATAGTACGGCGTATGAAGTTTAGAAGACGATTTTTCACTTTTTCTTGGTAGTAAGATTGTTTTCGTTGTTGTTTGTTCCATGTTTTATCCTTTATTGGACCGTTGTTGATTTTTATTATTGGTTTATGGTTTTATTCTCAAGATCTACACTACCTTTCAATGCATTTTCTTGTTTTCTCATAAAAGAACATAATCAAAATTTCTATATACACACACTATAAAACATATGGTTTCTTGGTTCATTAGTCAAGTCATATTAATTTTAGATTTTGTTTCCCACATTCTATATATGAACACATGGGTGGTTCTGGTTGAACCATCATTTGGTTAATTAGGGAAGCTAAAACATTACTGATTTAACAAGCAACCTCTAGTTAGGTAAACAATCTTTCCTTCTCCTTCAACAGGTGCATATTGAAATAACCCTATAGATGACATAACAACTGCTCAAGTACCCTATGGATAATTATTCCCCTCAAGTCAAGGCCGTTAGGAATTCACATGTAAGCATAAGTCTCATATCGACTAAAAATAAGGCAGTCAGGCATTCACGTGTAAGCATCAGTCTCATATCGCCTAAACATAAGGGTCGTTAGGCAGTCACACGCTCTAGTGTTGTAACCTAAACGATGGATATATATCGGTTTGTGGTACGCAAAAAAGGTTGGTTAGTATGTGAATGTGATGATATTTCAGCTGTTTGTAGTGTGGTTAGAGCTAAGAATGGCAAGTTGGTGTAACGAGAGAGTTGCAATAATTAAGAAGTGCCTTGCACAATACTCCAACTTTGTAGCTATCTCAAGAAATATATAGGCAATGCAAAGCTTTTGAGTAAAGCTTGGAAGTGATCACATGACAAGAATGAGCTTAAAGAGAGAGGCAATATGGTTCAGTTATCAGATATGCCATGATGCTCCCATTGAAGATAGATAAAAATTGTATGGCTGCTAGAGGGTAATATAGTAAATTCTTAATTGGAAAATACGAGCTCCCGAGGAAAGATAAATATGTTAACACTAGTAACTTTATACACTCTCATATCATTGGGAGTCGATTTTCGTCCCAGCTCGATGAATTGTTTTTACGGCTACGCTTCCTTTTATATTTGAATCGAAGGGTATTTTCAAGAATTAGTTTGACAGATTGAAAACACGCAATGAAATCAAAAAGAAGAAAAAAAACTCCACAATTTGTGTTGAAGAGGGATATTGTTCTTAATAAAGGCCAAATTAGGTTAAGCACTAAGAGACATTTTAGGGCATCAAGAGAGGTTGTAAAGGAAGGTCATTGCCTACTAACCTTAGAAGTAGATAGTGACATTCCAGCCAATATATACATCATTAGTTTACATTCCAAGTCTTCAACTAGATCTACAACAACTGATTAATTAAATCCAGTTCAATTATTATTGGCAATTGGCACCATGAGAAGAGTTTTGTAAAACAAAACCCTAGATATGCAAGAAATATCATTTGATTCTTATTTAATCTACAACTATAGCAAATTCATCATCGGGTGATTTATATTTGGGTTAAGTTTATTTTTTAACGTTGTCGAAACATATATATTCAAAAAGTATCGATCATTTTAGGTGGTCAGCAAAATGTATCGGTAAAAAAAATTTCTGTTTACAATCCGTTAAATTTGACAGTTTTCAGACATACAAATTTTGAAATCCCTAAAATACCCATCTCCGAAAGTAAACCCTAAACTATTCAACCCCTAAATAACGAGCCATACACTACCCTCATCTCCCCCGAAACAAACCCCAAGACCCTACCCTTAGATCGGGGGGTAGAATGGTCATTTCATAACAAAGCTAACGGTGTTAGTCAGTTTGCATACGGAAAATATGTTCACCGTTAGTTTTTACTGACGACCTAAAAATACCGTTACTTTTCCAAAAGACAAGTTAGTTTACTGACATTTTATATAGTTTTCCCTTTATAATTTGATCCAACAATATTAGGAATGAAGTTCTATTATAAATCGATCGTACAATTCTTTACTCACTCCTTACAGTTCACTTAACTTCAATGATGATTACTCTGATATCCAAGATATTGATCTGATCTGTTAAAATACGTTTATTTTATACATAAATTATATGAAAAACAACTAAAAAATGTAATGGAAGTAGGTGTTGGATCAGTGACAACCAAGAGAAATATAATTAAAAAATCGAAGGAAAAAAAAAAAAAACAAGGTGTGTGTATTGATATAATTGGAACCAAACAAAGAGATGGGAGGTGATCCCAATCTCTCTAAAACCCGAATCTGATCTAAACTCTGAATATACTATAGTCCACGTGTCGGCTCATGAGTGGCTACCGAAAGCTCCTCTCTTTCAGTGACGTGTTCACTCAGCCTCTGCATTGAAGTGAGTTTCTAGTTCACTCTCACTCCACTCGGCCACTTTCTGGCGTACTTCACTCTCAGAACCTCCCTCTCTTTAGCGCGTGCCTTTCAGTCTCCCTTTCCATTCCCAACAATAATATATTATTATGATTTCTCACTACTTAGATGGAGCCAATGCATTCTGAAGAGATTCAATCATTGGAATGTTCTAGAAACAATGTAGTTTTCATTACAAAAACGAAAAAAAAAAAATTCAAGTGAAACTCGAATTATCATTATGATCAAATATACGAACAGAACATTCAAAATTTCTAAAAAGCCAATAAGTCACATTAGGGCAAGATCATCGGGAGTACCAGCTCGTACTAACGCGTTGTTAGCACTGATCGACACCAGTGTTAACGTAGTATGGCCTCCTCGCTAAGAGTCGATATCGACGATATGTAAACCAACACCGTTGTCAATGAGACGGTAACACGTCATCGTTTCTCTCTCTCACTTACTTTTATGATTTTTTTAATAATAAAAAAATATTAAAAAGAAGTTAAGCACCGGTTCCACCGAGCCAGCCAGATTAGACTTCATTTTCACTAATACCACTGTTTCAACCGTCACCTAGTCTACGATGACCGACGTGGCAAGTCAATACTAATGTTTCCGATGAACTTGCCCTTATTAATAAGCCATATACTAGTTGCATTGGTTTGATGATGAAGATCGTTTTCCAATCTTTGATGTTGATCTCAAAGAAAACAGTTCAACAGAATTTTTTGTCGTCTAAATTACAAACATGACGATTAGATTCTATCTATACTAAAAATAATAACTTGTTATTTTTTTTTTTTCTAAACGTTCAAAACTGATCATATACTTTAACATAGTGATGAGGAATCAAGTCAAGTCTTGGAAACATTATGAAACATTTTAAACCATAAATAGGAAGAAATAATCAATATTTACCACTAGCCTTTTTTCTTCATACAACTCGGGAGGAGATGGCATAAAATAGTGAAAAAAAATAAAACAATTGTTCACTTCACAAGGCACGAACGGCTGGGCAAGATCAAGATGTATCTAAATCAAATACTCGATAATTTAATAACAGAAAAATATTAACGATTAATTATAAGATAATAAGAGAGAAATTAAAGACGTGTAGGATAGTGGAGGGAATATACAGGTCACAGAAGAGGAGGGTGGGTCAACTGTTCATGAACTACCTTAGGAATGATCAGCTCCACTAAATTCATTTGCTCAATCATATTTTCAATTAAAATTAAGTCGATAATATTTGAGTTATTTTACTAATAATCATCTAATCAAACATTAAACATATAGACAAATATTGATCATAATATACAACGATATGAATGTTACATCAACTATTGTCTATGATAATACTAATACTAATACATAATTGAACTATTATCCTCCATTGGGTTTTTAAAGCCGCCTCTCTCCCCCTAAGGCTTTTACTGGTTGTCGGAGAGCTCTTTTGAGCATGCTCTCCCCCTCTCCGATTTTTTTCTTTGCTCCTGCTGGATCCGGCCTTGGTAGTGGACCCTCTACACCGTCTCCCCTTCACCTAGCCTCCCTGCACCACCGTTGTCGTTCTGCCTCGGTTCTTGTTGTAGTATGCAGTTTCTTTTTTCTGGTTTTGTTAATCAGTAAGACGTCAGCTTAGTCTGACTTTAGGTACGCATCTATTGCGATATTTGGCTCCACAATTATTGTGGTTGTAGGGCGGCTTAGTCCAGTAAGCTTGGTATCGTTATGCTGATATATAGTGGGACCTCTGCATAGATCATTGATCATTTTTGGCATTGCTTCCTCTGTGTAAGCTCTCGTTGTGAGTCATAGTCTGGCATGGCCTATTTGGTCGGATGTATTTTCCAGTAGAACTAGTCTCTTTCTATCACGACGATATCGCCTGTCTATTGAAATTGTTCTTGTTTTAAAAAAAAAAATTGATAATACTGATAATGAGTAGGGTGTTACTAAGGAAGCAAGTAGCATCAAACTCAAAATTTACTAATAAACGTATAATTGTTAAACAATAAAGCAAATGTTGGTAAAATGATAATTTGATGTTTATCTAACATATATAGTGACTTGAATATTACAGTGAATACAAAGTTTGTATAATATTAATTAGTAGAGGGAGTTAGTTAATGAGCAAGTAGTAGCAATATTCAATTTAAAAATAAACGGTTGACCTTGCTTTGCTTAAATAAATAAACCCATCCCTTTTATTAATAAATAAACCATTTTTAGTAGCTTAGCTTACTCAACCAAGAATATACTTATAAGTAATGTAGAAAGGGAACTCCTCCTAAATGTTCTTTAAATAATAAATAAGATATTATTTTATATTGAGAATGCTTATAAATCCAGAAAAATTTACTAGAAAATACCATTTAATTTTGGGATAATTACCTTTTAGTGTCCTTGTGAATTTGTCACGAGCGGATATGTGCCTCACGTTTTGACCACAGTCGTTCATGAGAAATCTATAACAGAATGAAGTTGAAAGTCTGATTTTCCCTTGAAGACATGAAAAACCCATTTTACCTTTGATTGGAAAAGACCATTATGTCCATACCAAATTGAATTTGGTCTAAGTGTTGAGCCCTTTCCTCTTTCCTCTTCAGAAGCTTTCCTTTTCTTCCGACGAACTTGTGGCTGCGACGACGAGCTTCGTGGGACGACACAAACTGGGTACGAGCGGGTTGCGAAGACGACCTTCGTGGGTGGGGAAACAACGTGAACCGCGATTAGGGCTTAATCCCAGGTACTGTTTGTTGAACTTAAATTCAGTTTTAGTTTCGATTATGGTTCGAGTTTGTGTTTGACGAATTAAGGTTTAGGTTAGGGTTCGATTTTTACTGAAAGAGGGGAAGAGTTTAGAGAGATGAGTCGAGCCGGATCCAATTCGCGTATGTAGGGAGCAAGATGAGTACATTTGGGTAGAAGGTGATACACTTTCTTAGTTTGGATTGACCTCCATGATTTGTGGCCTAGGCTACGAGACAACATACACGATAGAGTATCATGTACTCGGGTGAGTCTGAGGCATGGGAGGCAGAGGTAAATAGAGGAGGAGGTT
>JAYMSW010004228.1:0-11224 GCA_036897725.1 Erodium texanum
TTGAAAATTTAAAAGAGAAGTAAGGGTATTTCGATCCTCGTATATACTGAGGACAATTTTGTCATTTCCTTTGAAACTAACAGTAATCTAACTGAAATCTAACAGACGACCGTAGTAAAAAGAAAGGGCACAAAAATGGTCACTTTTAAACAAATGGCACATATCCGGTCGTGACCAATTCGAAAGGACACAAAAATGTAATTCCCCACATTAAACTTAATTGCAGGAAGCATATAGCTCATTATGGAAAACAAACCTCTGAAGAAGATTTATGAAAATAACCGGCCCACCAACAAGATTTACTTGTTCAAGGAAAGATGCCAGCAGTTGCTTTTGAGAAACAGCACGAATAACCATGTGTAAGACATCCTCAATGCATGTCATATCCTGACTTGTCTCAAAAAAAGCTATAAGAGCATTTATGTCTGCTGCCATGATATTCTCCCTGCAATTCTCCAGAAGGAATGAAAAGTTATAGTCTGTTATATAAATATATGTTTCTTGAAGAAGATTGCAGGTACACGTTTAGGAACTGGAGATACATTCGAATTCCTCCAAAGGAAGACACTGTACCTGAGACTCATTTCTCCAAGACTTAGAAAAAGAAGACGGATTTTACGTATTTCTTCTTTTGTAGGTCTCTCTCCAATCACTTGTTTGGTGATGGGATGCAGAAGAGGCTTACTCCCAATAGCAAATCGTGATTTTGCATTATCCCAATAAAACTGACGTATTATATCAAGAACCCGCGGGAGTCGGCATAGACTCTTAAGCAACCGTGGATCATTGTCAAATTGCTCAATAAGAAACATATACAGTTCACGCTGAACCTTGTAAACAGTGTAGAGCCATATGAGTGGATTAAGAAATATACTAGAAATAGCATCTTTAACAAGGACGTCAGCTAAACCTGAAGGGGAACCAGAGAAAATCAGTATTAACATGAATTATATATATAACTACAATAGAAAAACCATGTAGGGTTCATTTTACTAACCAGAGTTTGCTACTACATTAAATAATTGTTTCAAAGCTGAAAGCGTTTCTAAATTAAGTTGTGGAGGTGGAACTGATTGCAACAAGAAACCCAGTATCTTGAATCCAGATAGGAGATGCATCTGCTGTTGGTTTGCTAAATTCTCATCCAGCACAGAAGCAATAAGCTCAATAACTTCAGCTGTTAGACGCTCTTTTGTAATAGGTATAAGTAGAATATGTTCAAAATGCCCACTTGCTTCATTTTCATACCTATCGGATTGAGTGATGAGAGGAAAAAACACAGACACACCCCCAACGCAGTAGATTATATGTTGCAATAACCGTCGTGAACACAACTGAGTACCAATCATTACAGTTGCTTCAAATGAATTTTTATCCAGCGAAAGATCCAATACCGGTGAGACATTAAACAATCTCCTACCATCACTTGCCTGTAAAAGCAAACAACCATCTTAACTTCTGGTAAGAAAGCCTGCAAAAAATATATTTCTAATCATAAAAGAAAGTAGAACCTGTGCATTGAGTCCAAACACAATTTTGGAAGCAAGACCTTCTTTAGCATCAAGAATCCCACTAAGCAATGAGTTGTCATGAAAAGGTGCAGTTTCATTATCAAGGAATGAATACATATAGCTTGGTCCAAGGGAATGGATACCCAGGACTTGCTCAGATGATAGAGTATCGCTGAACAGATAAACAGGACCAATCTGGCCAAAAAAAGGAATTGATTCTTTGGAGGAGTTCGGGATATTATCTTCTTCATGCAGAGACAAATTACTTCTTGTGCCAATCGAGCATTTTGTCAACAGTTCATTAACTTTCGCATATCTGAACAATGAAAAGATGCAGATTAGAAAGGACATAATACTATCTTAGGGAAACATAATAACCATACACTACGTATTTATATACATTCTGTATGTAAATAGCAAATTAGAAGGTTGCACAGAACCTGCATCTTTCAGATGACACAAGTTCACCATCTATGTAACACCTCAATAGGCTACCCCCAGAAAATGCTCTTCCAATTGTATGAGTTATACAAAGAAAATGCCACTTTTTTGTATCAAGATTAACATTAAGCTTGACACATTGTCGCTTCAGATTGATAGACTGCAAAGGACAGGAAATATTTCTATTAATTGCATGACAAAGTCAATGAGCTTGACTGCATCAGAAAGGCAATAGAGTCCAAAATAGCAGAATTATTTTTAGATATATATGTAACTCTACCTCGAAGATAAGCCTGTCCTGTGAAAGTACAGCCAAGCAACCCCTTCCATTTTCTGAGAGAAAACTGAAAAGACCCATTGTTCCATTACTAGGGAAGTTTTCTACCCTAAGCCAGCATGAGAAAGAAAAACCTTTGTACAAAGGCCACTGTACCGGTGTTTTAATTACAATTCCCTGTATAAATAAGGAAAAACTATGGTTATAGTACAACTCACATAAACAAATAGTAAACATAGTAGATCAGTCAGAGTTTGGTGACGTAGTTGCAGGGATGACCAAGAGTATCATTTTAACTGGCATAGTGCGGTAGAGTTTTGAAGAATACTACTGAAAACTATACCAAACAAACAAAGTAATGCTTACTGCTAGGTCACCAACAGAACATGAAATTGTTTAGCACTGGAAGAATAAAAACAAACCATGTAAACAAAGATAAGGTTTGAAAATTTTCAGAGTAGACATAACACTGCCATGATGGCACCAGAGTCAAAATTAGAAGATTAGTAAGAGAACTTCAAGAAAAACTGGATTTGAGGACAAGTTGGATAATAAGAAACACTGACATCAATGAACACAAGCTTCCTCAGATCTCGCTGAGAAAAATACCAAAACAAACCCCAACAGAAAAGGAATTAGTTGGCAGCTAATGGTTGTATGTTTCTTTGATGGAGCTCCTATTATTATAACACATAGTCATAGACCTAATAGGACAGCTCATATCCTTACACAAATTCAATAATTAATTTGTTTTCTTCAAGTTATTCATTTAAAGGGTGTAGGTATTTTATGTTAAGGCCCAACCCACCTAAAAGCTTGAACTTATAGGTGAAGGCACAACCTTGTGTTATGACTGACATCTATTCAATGTGATACTCTAACAATGTGCACTATCCTTGGAACTGGTACTGCGTACGATTACAATGGTAAAGAGTTTCCATAAAATTATAGGACTAAAAGCCTGCCCATAATGCGTAAAGCTAATGTACCAGGCCTCCAATCTTCTCTTAGTTGTAGACTCTATAGTCAAGGATGCTATAACCAAGGTTCTAAACACAGGATCAGCCAAAACTTGGTGAGACGATGAATAAGGAGTTTTTGACTTAACGCGGAGGAATCGGCAAAACTCATTTTGTATTCACACACACAAACATATAACATATAGAATACATATATTAAAGACAAAAATAACAATAGTTTAGTAAAATAAGAGAGTTCCAAACAACTTAACGAATTAAAACAAAAGCACGAACCATATTTCAAACAACAATAAGCATAAATAACATTTTTTTACATAACAACACAATTGACCAAGTTTGACTGTGTTTTGGCAGAGTTGACCGAGTTTGACCAAGTTTTGGACTGATTTCCACATATCGAACTCGGTGATTAAGTTCCACCGAGTTCTCCCAGAGTTTTGCTGGGTTTTAGAATACTGCCTATAACCAAGAATAGTGTAACTACCATCTAAGTATTTTAAGATAACCTTAACTTGAAGTCATAAACAGGACACTAGGTCCAATGCTTTCAAAAATGCCTTAAACTATCTTTTTACTAAAATGTTATTATATTAAGCTCATCAATAGCCTAGCATAAGCGTTTGCAAATACTGTTGTAATTCTCTTTACGTAGTTGATGGAGAATATATCACTCAGAATAACCCACCACAGAAACATAATTACGAACTATACCTGAGGAAAAAAAATGAAAAAAAAAAACAGAAATGACTGAAAGACTCGTATGCATTATGCACACAGATTTATCCAAAAACTCAACATAATAGATAGGCATTCAATCTGAACCTTGCCCATCCAGGACTAACACGAAAACCTCTTCCACTAAGCAAATGAATCACATTCAAGAAGAATCCCAGTTAACTTCAAAATTATTTACACCTAATCCAAATAAACAATGTTTATTATGGTAAGACACCATCAAAAGATCCATACTTTCCTTGGACAACACCGTCCACAATAATGTCTCTGCCTCAAAATATTTCAAATAGTAAAGTATCTTTCCTCAAGCAGAGAGCCAATGTAAAAAGTACCACCTTATGATGAACATAATAACTCTCAGATTTTCTTTCAAGGACAAAACCTTACAAGATCTAAATCCCAAACCTATCACCACCACATAAAATTGTTCCTCGGCCTGCTCCCAATATAATTTATCATAACCCAATTTCATCCTTTAAACATACAGATATCGTAAAGTTTCTTCAACAATTCCGTCTCTCATTCTTTAAAAGATAGGATCCCCAATAAAGCGCTGCTCACTGCTCCATATTCACTAAGTTTGAACACCCTCTCCAACGTTAAAAGGACCCAGGATGAGAGACTTTAACAATTCTACATGAAAGAGGTACTAAAATGCCAAAATCTAACTCATTGAAAGCCCTAAACTTGAAAAAATAACACTTCTGAGTAAAAATATCCCATACTGTTCATTATTTTCCAACCTACCAGCAAAACTGATTAACAACACAATGAGTACTTACTGAGTCACTCCCATTGAGATCAAAAAAGGCAGTCGGTCCTTTCTCGTTTAGCATTGACAAGACACTGCTCAACAGCAGAGAGCAGTACTGTTGCTGAGTCCCAACTTTCTCACTTCGAAGGAGGGCAAAGATTTTTCGGATATCCTTTCCAGATATGCTATGCCCACCTATAACCTGAATTAATTGGGCAATTTTCAGAATGACAGTATCATTATCTTCACGGGAAAACCAATCCAGAAGAATGCTAAGCATTCCAGCTCTGACACATGAAGCTCGATTGGATAAGGAATCTCTAAGCAATTGCTGAAACATTTTCAGACCACTATCCCGCATTGAGTCACTGCTCTGCCATCACAAAATAGCCAGTAATGATACAGTGGCAAAGAGAAGTACAAACATCAGAACTTGAAGGAATTAGAAAACAGGAAAGAGAAAAATAGGGCTAATAATAACTAACCTTTTGTAGAACACTCAGATAAAGTATAATTACATCTTCATTCTGAGCAAAAAAGAGAAGCAAATAGAAAAGCATGAATAAGATATTCAAGTTACATAGCCAGAGACTATATATACAGAAATTATACACAGAAAATAAATAATGAGAAGGTATAATTAAAAACCATATGGCTGATAAAACCTGGCAATGAATTAAAAAATAAACTTTATGGAGAAGGTTTGCATAATCAATTGACCTGTATAATTGGGCTGGCTTTAATATCAAACTTCCCATCAACTAGCATATCAAGCAGTGCGTTTAAAAGCTCTTCACTAGGATGGCATTGACAGAAATCCAATAACAAATTATGTAATGTCTGATAGCCCTTCCCAGCAAGGGTTCTAAATGTAGCCTGCAAATAATAAATCAAGAGGAAAGAAACTAGTATGATGTTCAAAAATGATGCATTATAGACAACTAAGACAAGAATATTTATGTATACTACAGTTTTATTCAATTGCTATCGGGCTAGATACAAGAGTTTGGGCTCCCTGTACAAATGGGTCAAGATATTAGTTTGGTTTGACTGTTACCTTTATGTGTAGCTATATTTATCTATTTAACCAATGAGGGGACCATATACTTCTTAACACTCTCCCTCATGTGGGCCCCCGAATGTGGACCGGGACACAAAGAGAGGTGGGTTGTAAGGACACAAGGCGAAGGAACCCCGGAGGAGGAAATACAAATAGGCCAAGGCTCAACTCACCTTTATGTATAGCTATATTTTATCTATTTAACCAATGAGGACCATTTACTTCTTAACACTCTCCCTCATGTGGGCCTCCGAACGTGGACCGGGACACAAAGAGAGGTGGGTTGTAAGGACACAAGGCGAAGGAACCCAGGAGGAGGAAATACAAATAGGCCAAGGCTCAACTCACCATGCTCTTATACAATGTTAACTCAACTGACTAAGGAGAATCATGATTTTTGATATATATTCAGTAAGATATAATCCTATACTCAACAAAGAGAAAGAAACAATATCCCTGACTTATAGGCATGACATTGTACGTTAGACATTCAAACAGTGGAGTTGGTAGTCCAAAAAGAAAGAAAGTAGAACTGCCCCCACCCCAAACAAACACACACTCTTCCCACGAAAGAAAAAGAAACAAGTCAGCATTTTTTTAAAGCATTCTAGAGGCCATAGAACTGCATTTAAAATCTGAAAAATGAAACAGAAGCGAGTCCACTAAATGAATAATATATGAGAAGGGCATACCTTTGAGGCATCATTACTAGCAAGCAGACAAGTAATTGTTTGAAGAACACTCAGAACCAACTCCTCTCCATTCACAACATCAAGGTTACCATTCAGTAAGGATACCACATGAAGAAAGCATTCCCCATCACGAAACAAGGCCTGATAATACTGAAGGAGCACATATTTAGTAAAAGAATATGACAACATCTCTATGAGTTATAGCGGATAACAGAAAAAAGTTAAATATACTGGATAACATATTATGATTCCCAGTAACAGGCAAAAATACCACTGGATCAGCAGCAACCATATCCCTCATTCCACCCAATAGATCAATAGACAAAACTGTGAAGCTTTTCTCCCTTTCCTTTATCTGAGTGAACATCTCTAAGTATTTTGAGCATAGCTGTAACTTTGCTTTTCTATCTTCCTCAGAAGTAGGGGCAATCTGGAAAGGTGAAGAAGATTTAGAGCAACGGTCTTTATACTAAAATGACAAAAGAATCCAGAATTTAGATGAAGGCAAGTGGAATACCTTCATGAGACCAAGAATATGCTGAAGAATACTGTTTCTTAAACCTTCTTCCCAAAATAATTCAAACAAACAATCCGTGCATGTTGAACTATGCAACATTAAGCTTCTAGCATCATCTGCCATTGCAACAAATTGTGAGAAGAGTGACATTAATGTTTCCATGCAGTTAAGCCAACTTTGAACTGTCTGACATGAATCAGATCCCATCACTAATGAAGAACTTGTTTTTCCAGACTTAGGTTCTTTGGCTTGAATGCAAACAACTTTGAGGATCCGAGGAACTGCATCAAGTGTCTTGAGAGAAGCAATGCTTTTCTCAGATGAAAGCTCCATTATCTTAAGCAGCCTATTTGCAAGAACACTAGCAATCCCAGGATCACGAGAAGATTTTTCAAGGGCATCTAACAGAACAGATAGCTCAGACTGCCAAAACAGATGGAAAAACAAAAGATCAGGGAACTTGCAGGACAAATTGGTGCAGACAAATCTGAGAACAAGCCATAATGAACATATAGAAAGAAATGTCCTACAAAATAGCAAGCATGTAATGCAAAAGATTGTTCAAGTGAATGCTACAAGTGTGACAGTCCAGACTCTCATAACATGACCAAAAGAAGAGGAAAAAACACAAATTTGAAGAAAACATGATGGACATCTGTCTGGAACAACCACAAACCGAAAAACAAATAATCAATTCTTAGAGAACACAACAACAAAAAACAATACAAATATAGATATACTCCACTGACATGCATGTGCAGTACAGCATATATTGTTTCATAAAAATAAACAAACATACATACGAACGTAGGCCTAAAATGTTTTTAAGTTAACTGATCCAGTGAAATCCACAATACCTTTGTCCAATAACAGTCTTTAACTAACTATGATCCAACAACCTAAATGCCAATTTAGAAGCATTCTAAGACTGTCAGAGTTACAATATTTGGTCATCCTTATGGCATGCTTAGTATATCGTTGCCTTTGAACCACTTGGATGTAGGCCTAAAATGTTTTAAAGTTAACTGATCCAATGAAATCCAGAATACCTTCCTCCAATACCAGTCTTTAACTAATAATGATCAAACAGCCTAAATGCCAATTCAGCAGCATTCTAGAATTTCAGAGTTACAATATTTGTTCATCCTTATGGCATGCTTAGTATATTGTTGCCTTTGACCCATTTGGATAGTCAAGCTGAAATGCACAGCAAATGAGTGTACAAATAAATGTTGCTGTTTTCACAAGATTGCTCTACAAAGGTTGTTTGGAGATGTCAAAAAAAAACTGTAATGAAGATTGAAGATCATGGTTTATAGGTTATAGAGAAACTATAATTTTTTCCATGCCCCAAGCCATAAACAGATAAATGAATAAATGAATACATACCCAAAATAAGAGATAATCAATTAAACTAAAGAACTTACCAAATTATGTACACTCCCATCCAGAGTGGCAGCATACTCTACCAATGAAAGTATTTCCATCTGAAGAGTTTTAAGCTCACCAGTATTTGCTGAATTGGTAATACCATCATGTTTGGCCAAGGATTCATCAGTGTAAACACAGGAACCTTCAGCAAACTCCTCTGAAGCCGGTGCTACAAAGTAGAAAAAGTCCTCAGAAAAGATAAGGTTCCACATTCCTTCTTCACGAAACACTTCTACCATTGCAGCTTGTGAAGCTAGAACCATTTTAAATGCATTAAGGGAAGAGTGCTGCAAACTTTTGAAAAACAACCTGCAGAAAATTGAATAAGCAAAACATGAAATAGTTTGAGATTTTAAGCCCTGAAACTGGCTAAGCAAGAGGATATAATGTATAACAGATATATCATTTACTGGCTCTAGAAGTTCATCTGCAAAAACTAAAGAAACACTCCTACTGGCACTGAAATCTTGTGTCCTTTACCTTGAATGGCTTGGCAACTGATTGTCATTTGAACACGCCTTAATGCATGGGAAGACAATACCCAGAACCCTTGTGACCCATTTAAGTGAAAGTTCAATATATACCGAAGAAACAGACAAGGCAGCTCGTCCCGCTGATTGTTGGGAATGATGAGATGTTTTATCATCTAAGGGAAGAAGGAAGGAACAAAGTACTCCACTTAGCTTGACAACATAATCATTCCATAATTGAGCTGAAGCCTCTACTTTGAAAGTTTCTTGATTCTTGTTTTCAGAATCAAAAACAGGCATTTGGAAATCCTCCTGAGAAGATAAATCTTTCTTCTGCTGATTATACTCCTCAAACGTGAAAGCAAGTGAACAAAAGCTGTTCGCAAACTTATGGACCCTCCCGTTTTCACACAGGAACTGCAAGTTATTCACATTCCCAAAGCTGGAAACTTGTTAAGGAATCAATATTTGATACATAATTAATTGGTGAGGGAAAAGTCAGACCAAGTATCTAATTTTGATAAACTAGACATAGCTACTGTTCAAATGCCAACTTAATTTTCATCACATGATAGAAAAATAAGAGTAACAAAGTGGTCCTACACTACGAGGCATTCACGTTAAAAGGAACAGATAGGGCATGCATGCAATATATATGCTGCAGTCTCAGTAGTAAAAGCATGAACCTAACTCGTCTTGCATTTTAAACCACGAGACTCACCTATTTCACTTGTGATAAAACCACATCAGATAGAGGGTATTCAAATTTGTTATAGAAGTATAAATGTATGATATTCACAAATCTGCAGTAAGGATACACAGCCTCTCTAAGAACTTCCAAGGAAAGAACATGTAGTTTGAAAGTTTTCAGCAAAGGGTGTTCATCTCTGCAATGAAATATAAATAAATATATCAGAGCATGCAGCATAAATGGTACGATAAAGGGGAATGAAAACCACCATGCAGCATAAATGGTACGATAAAAGGGAATAAAAACCACCCTTCAAATGAATGGATAATTGAGAAGAAGAAAATTATGTATGCCATAACTAATCCACAACCTTTACGATACTCTGAGTTAGATAAGCATATTTTCAGCTTGCACAACTTCACTTCTTCTAGACATTATGCAAATGTCATCATGACTACACACTTGATTAGTAGACAATAAGTGTGTACTACCATACATTTAAGTGTCTGGATATGAGATCTATCAAATTTAGATCTCTTCTCGGGAACTGGAAATGAAGGATAGGTATGAAGATCATAAATAGTTAAGGACAATTGTCACAACAAGATGGAGAGGAAGCTGGCACATATACATGCAGGGTTATGGTCTAGACTTTTGATGGTCCTTTTATAGAGTGCACAGTTCTATTAGAAAAGGAGTTCACTACTATATGGGATTGATCATCCATATATGTGCCCAGTAAATCAACACCCTAAGTTACTGCATGCTAAAACTTCCAGAGTAGCAATTAATTAGAGAGCTTAGAAAGTGATAATCTATCCAGATCAGAAGCTAAAGTTGTACGTATTCCTTAAAAATCTCCTGGACAGGAATTCTGAAAGTGTTGACAAAAATCTCAGGATGTGTACTAGGTGAAGGATCATATCACTGTTTATCCGGTGTTGTATTAGAAAAAGACTAATATCACTTTTTATAACAGTTGTATGAGAAAAAGACCAATATCACTGTTTGTGCAGAGGGGATACATAAATTAATTTCAAAGCATTTGACGTCAAGTTATTCTTCGCACTAAGCATAGGCATATTGAGTGCTTCTGCAACCCTTAAAAGGGTCATGATAAACTCTATGAACAATAAAGAGAGAAAAGTTACCAGAGAAAAAAAAGATACCCTTAATCAATACACCCTAGGGGCTTAGCCAACCATATATCAATCCCAGCTAAAAGATTCTACACAAGTCAAAGATCTCTTTTGTATGGGCTTAGTAGTGATAGATAGTTGAAGTCTCTGCATTGAAAGAATGTGGACTTAGTGACCACTTGATTTACTCGTTGAGTCCTCCACCAAAGAATATCTCCAGTGCAAATAGCCTAGTCTAGGCTATTCGAGGATTAAAAAGAAGAAATTGATAGGAAAGAAAAAACAAAAAAGTTTAGGCTATTAGAATTGTCGAAGAATGGGAATAGCTCAAGTTGAGCTATTTGATAGATAATTCAACATAATAGGGCATGTGTCAACATGTCATTGGCCACAAAGAGAGAATAAGGAGGAATAGACTAGCCAATCGACCAGTCCTGGTCAACTCCCCCAATCACCCAGGCGGCTCGCGTCTCACCCAGGCGAGTTCCGCGGCCCGCCTCCCCCACCCAATCGACTAATTGCTTGT
>JAYMSW010004229.1:0-11042 GCA_036897725.1 Erodium texanum
GACTCCAGGTCGTTGAGAAAAACCTTGGGCTACAAGCCTCGCTTTATATCTAGCAATTTCATTTTTCTCATTCCTTTTTCTTGTGAACACCCATTTGTATCCAACAGGTTTAACATCTTCAGGTGTTTTGATTATAGGCCCAAATACTTGACGGTTTGCCAATGAAGTCAATTCTGCTTGAATTGCTTCTTCCCATCTTGGCCAATCATGCCTTTGACGACACTCGTCAATGCTACGTGGTTCAAAGTCAAAGTCATTGACTATGTCATTCGCCACTGCAAATGCGAAGACTTCATCAACAGTAATCGAGTTTCGATCCCAAGTCTCCTTTACGTGTGAAAAATTCATATGAATTTCCTCATTTCTTTGTTCTTCTGGAACTAGCGGCTCTACTAGAACCGGTTCTTCTGGGGCAGAGGGTTCTTCGGGAACCGATGGTTCTTCAGGAACCAATTCCAACAATGAGGTTTTCTCATGCTTTCTATCCGTCTGATTCTTTCGTTTTCGGGGAGCATTATCTTTTGCTCCAACTGGCCTCCCACGCTTCTGGCGTGTATTAGAGGAATCAACTGCTGCTTTTGCACTATCACCAGTAACATTAATTCTTGCTGGCACGTTGACGGCATCTATATGTGACCTTGTTATTTTTGCTCTATCTGCAAATGCGTCAGGCATTTGATTTGCAACATTTTGCAAATGAAGTATCCTTTGTACTTCTGTTTCACATTGTGATGTGCGTGGGTCTAGATGAGACAGAGAATCAACTTTCCAAGAAAGTTCATGCCTTACTTCAGGAGGCTTATTTTTCTCACCTAGAGGTGGAAAAATTGTCTCATCAAAATGACAGTCTGCAAACCCGTGTATGGAGTCATGGAGGTGCAGAGCAGACATGGTAGGAATCGGTTACTTTTTATCTCGGTGGACCAACGATGACTGCCTCGAGAATCTGGCGCCGACCGCGGTGGTCCTGGTGCCAATTATTCTTGCTCAGCCCTAAAAGACAATAAGATACTAACCTTCTTAGATCCTCCCAAGATGTTTGAGGAGTAGATGAGTTGTAAAAATTGAGAACTTAATTAAAACTGAAAATGGGGTGGAATTTAATAGTAATTTGTTGGCACATAATTCCTGGAAACAAACCAGAATTGAAAATAAGCACACAACGCAACCCATGTTCAAAGGAACGGAACTCAATAAGGTTGCCATCTAGACTTTCATTTTTTATTATTTTATTTGATGTTTTTATTATATTTTTATGTGAGGATAGTTTTGTTTTTTTTATAAAATTTGATGGCATATGATTTGTACATGACTATTTTTGGATGATTTCCATCCATTTTAATGGATGTTAATTTAGAATAATAGTCTAGAGTTGTAACTTTGATATGCTTTGAAGTTGAAGCTTGTAACATAATTTTCATACAAAGTACAAGGTAGTAACATGTAAATACCCCTATTATTTTTTATTGACTGATATAATTTGAGAGATTCAATAAAGAAGGTAAATATCCCCAATACTTTTTTCTAATAATATCCCAACTCAAATCCTTACTTTGGACCATCTTCAATGTTGTTCCATAATATAAGTTAATATAGGGAATGATTTTCGTATATATAGTGTAAGGAGTAATTTTTGTTTCAGTCATGTTTCTTATATTTAAAGTACATCCATTATATCTTTTATTTTATTAATTAAAAAAAGTTTTACATCATCTAAGGATCAAAGAAAAAGAAAGAAATAATAGAAAAACCATCGTAGCACAAGGTCGTGTCTCTTTGTCTACTACTAAAAAAATCTTTCTTTCTACCCTTTTTATCTTTCCTCTTACACAATAATGAACAAGACAGTTCCTCCTCTCTCTGTCTCTATCTTCCTCCGCATGTCATCGTCGGGCAGTGGCTTTTGTAGCCTTACAATTTAACAACTAACAGAAGTACCAACTATTCTAGGAAGATAAAACTACCCTATTCTAATAAAATTTATTCCAACAAATAAATATCAAGTAAACTGAATGCTATGATTAGCTCAACAAAGTCTAAAACCTAGGAACCAAAACAAACTAATGCCAATTATTTTTTGACATATTTAAATAGTGATTTTGATAATGACAAACACTGTTAAAATTTGAACTTTGTTAAATATATTCTAACCTAAAGTGCAAATATGAGCCCAAACTCGATAAGAAGCCTCCCAATTACTTGCATGGGAGTAGTCGCAAGCCATGTACTCATGCAAATCCCCAATAGTAACGAAATAACTCCAATGAATGAGAGTGTCCTGTGGCTAGACTGATTTCTCCACATGTATGCTACAACTTATGAGATCATCATTGGGATCCATATAGTAGCTATGAAAACCGGGAACTCCCAACTGTAGTACCCACAAAATTTGTTCTCGTAAACATGTCTTTTCTTCATTTGGTTTGGATGGGAGACCTTATTGAATAATAGACTCTCAATTATTTATCAAAACACATATACAAATTTAGTTAGAGACCTTACTGAAATTGAATAGTAAAGGAGCTTGCCACTAATGTCACATAATTTAGTAACAAACATAAGAAAAGAACATCCGACAAATGCCAAATGTTGTAGCGCAATCTTTTTGTAGAAAGAATCATACAAGAATAAAAAAACAAGTGATTAGACACACGATTTCTTGAGTATACCACATCTTCTCAATTGTTTTGTAATGAAAAGTCGAAATGATATGTTTGTCAAATGGAGACGATACCATGGCATTTGTTATATTTAATTGCCCTTACTCATATATTATAACATAACATTTTAAATTCAAATACATGTAATGCACATGCATTTTATGTGCAATGCATATATAGTTCAAGGTTGAGCTTATTCAGTAACAAGTGTAACTCTAACCCATCCTTTTTAGAGGTCAGTAGGCTCACTTACCTACTCATTTAGTATTTAAAACTCGAACCTAACTATATAACCTCTAATGAATTTGAGCTAAGTCTTAACAAATTAAGACTCGATATATCTATACATTTCTCAAAAATAATAATAATAATGGGACCTAATTTTATCAAGGGCCCAAAGCGATCATTTTTTTTGTCTTATGAGAGAACTGGGCCTACCGGGTCACCAACTTCTTGAGTAACGAACATTAAACTATTTACCAAAACACCTATGTATACATTAAATTATTGGACGTGGAGGAAAAGAAGATTGCCAATCTCAAGAAAGTTAGTGGGTACCGGAAAGACAGTTGTGACATAAGACATGGACGAGTCACTCTCAATCTCGTGGGGGGAGGGGGCTGAGTCCCCCGAATAGACTCTAGAGAAATAGTAGTAGAACAAGTTAAAAAAAATTGGCTTTTCATTTTGGCTTCTAGAGATAAATTATTTTATTTATTAATTTCATTGAGTTTAAATTTATAATACGTGGGTCAGTTCAATCTTGTTTGGTTCTTTATAAGATTAAATTCGAAGAATTGAACTTTTGCAAATTAATTTGATTTTGGTGCAAAAAATGTGATTTGTGTTAAGATGCTTTCTTTAATATTTTGGACCTTATGTTATGATTGACGAGTCAGTTAAAAAACACATTAGGTATATTAATTCAGACTATAAATTCCATGTGAGAATTTAATGTAAGTTTGATTATGTTCTTTAGAAGAACATGTATGAACAAATTGAGTTTCAATTATGGATAATTGAAATACATTGAACGGGTTTAAATAGTTTGAAACCAGTTCAACTATTTGACATGGAGAGTTAGAGGAATTATTTGTAATTGAGATTAATCAATTGATTGATTAATCCCAGGTATGTTGCAAATGTATGAAGAACCTTGAGTTTGCAATCGACTTTGGTTCGGACGTGTCTGATAACTCGCATGTAGTGGTTTCAAGGTCAATGATGCGGGCGTATAGCCTCCAAAATTGACACTTATTCACATTCTTTAAGTCGATTCCGTCCCCATTTTGAGTGTAATAATAACTTGTTAGTCCCATTTTATGTTTTTATGGTTTTCTGACCCTGTGCAGTAAAAAGGAGCAAAAACAAGGCAAAAAGAGTGAAAAACAACTAAGTCGGGATTAAGGAAGACTTGACTAGCTTTGTGACCCCCGTCACGGGACAGTTAACACGCGTCACTCGTTGTGTCTTCAACAGTAAAGGAACTTAGCCGGACAGAGAGCTCAACAAAGTGTAACATGGTAATTAACGCACGTCACATTGTGCGTCATGCACTTGTTAACGTGCGTTACAAGCCCAGTTTTTCGATCACCTACTTCTCGAGAAGAAATAGTAGCCACCTTTGGAGTTAACACGACAAGTGACGCGCGTCATTGCGTTACGCAACAACATAAGAATTGTCTCTCCAGTCATTATTTCCAAAAAGTTAGTTTCCCATTAGTATAGAGGATAGCAACATGTCTCTTACCTACAGTGGAGTAGTTAAGAAGGAGACATGTCAATGCTCCTAATCTTTGCCCAGTGTGTAGGAAAATAGGGGAGATGGTAGACCATGCACTTATATGGGGCTCGGTAACAGAGGTTGTATGGTCACGAGCTAGTTATATGAATCCTGCATGTATGAGTTTCTGGGACATGCTAGTTTTTGTGTTATAGAAAGAAAAAAACTTCTACAGAGATAGGTCGTTGGGCTCAGTTATGTTGATCTTTTTGAAAAACCGAAACACGGCTGTGTGGGGGCGTTGGTCAGGGACAATAGAGAACATCTGGAGGGGAGCTATCACTGGAGTTCATCAATGGATTCAAGCTCAACAATACAATCTAGTATTGTCTCGACTCGGGATTGCACACTGGCAGAGAGACAATCATGGAGGGTCCCGCGAGGTAGGGTGATCAGAATTAATATAGATTCAGTGTGTTTTCGCAAGAACAAAGAGTTGGGTTGGTATTTATTGCACGATACCATATCGGAGACGTGTTAGTGGCACGATCTAGATTGGGATCTAAAAACCTTGCTTCAGAGATTGCGAAGCATATGGGTTGTAGGAAGCCATGGTTTGGTGTTTGGAGTATGGATGACAGAATGTTAGCATCGCAACAGATTGTTACGGCGTGGCCTCAACAATTAGTTTTGAATGTTGTTGGTCTAGTTCTTTGGGTATAATTATTTCAGATTGTAAGATTTTATTTGTTTCTTTTCACTCAATTGTAGTGAATTTTATACTGAGTATTGTTAATGGAGCAGCACATTTGTTAGCTCGTGAATCACTAGTTTATCATGACCAATCGTAGTTAAGGACACTCTCCTATCAAAACTAGGATTTTTTATTTCTTCATATTTGTCCGCTTCATGAAGCTCTAACTTCCTCACAAAAAACGGAAACTAAAAGTCTGACATCAAGTAAATAATTGTAGCACAACAAGTGTTGAATTTTATTCCTATCAATTAATGTAGACACATATATGATACCAACCTTATTACGATATAAAATTAACACACAGGTTAGTGAGGAAACAGACGAATAGGAAGTCCTTTAGTTGGAGCTGGATTAGGATCACTTCCAATATTTTCATCAGGAAATACTTTCTCAAACTTGTACTTTGTGACCAAGTTATGCATAAAAACAAGCATTTCTAATCGAGCAAACTCGGATCCTGGGCACATCCTAGCTCCTCCCCCGAATGCAACATAAGAATAAGGAGTTGGCCTGTCTCCTTCGAATCTCGATGGGTCAAACTTTTCTGGATCCGGAAAGTATTTTGGGTTTTTGTGTGTTGCATAGACGTTCCAGTGCAACTATAAAAAAAATAAAATTAATTGTCAACTTATGATAACATACGTACAAGCTACTACGTATATATACGGGGTAGAATAATTACTTTCCATCCTTTGGGGATGAGGAACCCTTCAAAGTTGAGGTCAGTGAGGGCCTCTCTGTATGATCCAAATATAGTTGGTACGAATCTAAGCACTTCTCTGGCTACATTCCATGAATATGTCATTTTTTTGTATGTCCTTCCAATTCAGCAGCTCGTCTTCCCCTTTCGAATTTGCAATCTTCATTTGCTCTTTAATTCCACATATAATATCCATGAAAAATGTAAACAACAAACCAAAATTAACGAAAGTTCTCTTGATAAATTAGTATATATACAGGATAGTTTTTTTCTGAAAACCTATCCCTATATTTATTTTTTCTTCATTGTTTAGGATGGGGACAGAGCTAGATTAGGGGTGGTTTTTGTAGGTAGAACTTTTAAAATGATATTTAACAATGGATGTAAACTGTTAGGTAGACCAGCGAACACTAACGACGAAGCCTTGTCCCCGATTTCACGTTCGTCGAGAGTCCCTCTATTTTCATCCGTGGGCAGCACCAAGAACGACAACAAGTCCCGCTAAAATATGATTTTCCCGTACAAATGTATTCCATTAATATATGCTTAACCAACAACTATTGAAATATACAATGAAACAAAAACAAATGTTAATATATGGATCAGCACGATTTAAGGGTTCATGATTTTAAAAAAGATTCATTAATGACATAATTGTAAATGTATAGACCTGCTCTTCGATGTTGTTATTTTCTCTTCTTGTTTTAATAATGCCATAGACCTCCTCGCGAAAAGCCCTTGACGCCCTCACGGCACGCCTGTACTTGGTGCCGGGTAAGTTAAGGGGAAGCGAGATCATTCCAGTTCCAATGTCGGTAGCGAGCTTCTTGAGCTTGTCTCTCAATGAACCGTCTTCAATGCTTAAGATGAGCTGGGACGCTACCACAAAGGCGTGGTCTCGGGCGAGGTCTTGAACCTTAACCACGTCCTTGCCTTGCCAGAACTGGTGCATGTGTTGTTTGGTCAGAGAATCGAAAACGTGGATGTAGTTTTGGAGGGATTGAGGTTTCAGGAACGAGGGAACCGCTAGTCTCCGGAGTTGCTTCAACTGTTCGTTTAAACTTTTGTCGGGGCCTTCCGATGATTTGAAGATCTTTTGGAATGAGGCCGGCCACCAGATCTGGACCAGCTTGTTCTCGTTGGAGAAGGGGAACTTGTTTCCCTCCGCACTGCACATAACGGCCATGGTTTCTCCCAGCAACGATGTCTTGAAGATCTTTGGAGATGAGTATCTTCTAACTCTGTCTGTTATGAACCTAGTTTTGGGTGTAACGTCAGCCACAATATTTTCGACTTGAAGAGTAAAAGTAACTCAACAAGCAAGCCTAGGCTGAATGGTTATAATATTTGGGGTAATCATTAAAATATGTCTCTAACAATTGGACAGACAAAATATCAGCAAAAAAGAGCGTTATAAAGGAAGTGTACACTCAATAATCAAACAGCTTGTGTCATTTAAGAAACAACAAATTTATAATATAGGGGTTTTTTCATTAATGCAGTTTAATTTTACACTTGAATACTAAAATATCTATATTACTTACTAACCTGTACTGCAAGCCTTTCTTTGCCATGGAGAAATACGTCCAAGTTTCGCCGACTATAGGCCATCCGGAGCTTCCAGGTGGAAGTGGAGGTTTTGTAGTAGTAGATCTGTGTTTCTTATACAAGAACACAGAGACGACGGTAGAGAAGAGGAAGAGAGTAAGTGGAGATAGAGTTCCATTTCAACCTTGCTCATTGCTGCTTGAATACGCGCATTATATTGACCACCAATCCCAAATGTCGTTGGGAAGATTAACTAATTTAATTTAGATGTAAATAAAATATAACTTAAAATAATTGTCTTGACTACAAAATACAAGTTCAGTAGCAAATCCACATCATTTTTTTGTCTTCTATGGAGCGAGGATTATTGATTGGAATCTTTTTAAAAAGAATTGAGGAAACTATTTCAACCGCTGCTCCTGCTTCATCTAGTATATATGTTAACTAATTAACTATAAAAAATAATGACGGTCATATGCTGTTTGGTTGGCTAGAAAATGCTCTTGCTCTGGCTGGGTCGTGTCCTTTGTAACAATTTCTACTTTTGATGGGTGAATAGTTAGTTTGTGTGGGTGAACTTTGCAGATAGATTCTCTTTTGAAGACAATTGACTTGAGTAAAACAATTTGTGGGAATGTTTTTATGGTTTGTGTTATGTGTTGTGGTGTTAAAGCAGATTCAAAAAATGTAGTTAAAGGAAGTTCAGAAATTTCTGGAAACAATTTCTGTAGTTCATCTGTGTTTTGTGTTGTGAATGTTAATTACATGTATGTATTGTAAATGTAGTTAAAGCAGGTTCAAAAATAGGGAATGTCTGATTTTTCCCAAAGTTCATGTCCAAATTTGATTACCAATTTTCTCAAACGTCATGACCAATTTTTCACAAAGTTCATAATAAATTTTGTCCAAATCTTCATCATCAATTTCCCAAACTTTATGCCCATTTTTCCTAAACTTCATGGCCACTGTTGCCAAAAGTTTATGACAATTTTTTGAAGACAGTTCAATACCTATTATCCAACACCTCATGCTAGATGTTTTCATCACAACATCAAATATTTTTAGCCTTAATTTTTCAAAATCATTCATCATCAACATTCATAGCAAAAACTTCAACACCATACATCATTGAAAGTCATTTAAACCATTACACAAACTAAGTCTACCCTCCCTAATTCATTACTTATACACTATAATTCACCAAATCATCATAACAAACATGTAAACCAATAATATTACACTACAACTCAAAAGTTTCACTTTGAGCTCCTCCCTAAGCAATTCAGAAGTTTGCATTTTATTTCCCTCAATCAATTTGTAGTACTCCGATATCGCTATCTTGCATTTCACAAAGGAAGCCTCCAATTCTGCCTTCTCTTGATGAACCTGAAACAGTTCATGCAATTTGTTCTTCAGGTAGCAGCACTCATGCTCCAGCAGCTCCAGAGCAATCAAACATCTATAAATACAGACCCAGAACAACAAAAAGGTCAGAGCAGCTCTTTAGCATGAAACCCAGATCAGAAAACACAAAAAAGACTCGAACCTTTCAACTTTTTCATACCCAGAACCAGTGGAAATGATCAGAAATCACACCCAGAAGCCAAAATTTCGAAAATTTAACAAAGATCACAAATTAGACAGACCCAGTAGCCAAAAACTCGAAAACAGCTCGTTAGGAAGAGACCCAGATGATAAAGGTTCTACCTTTATCAAGAAAATGAAGAGAATGTGAAAGATGGCTGATCCAGATCGGTTGTTCTGTAGGCGGCTCGGAAGGCGACGCAGACGTTCCCGACCCGTTTGGCTCCGATGCTCGAGCTGCTCCCCAGAACTGGATCAGGTAGATCCCCATTTTCTTGTCGTCCGAGGACTCTCTCTCCATCCTGTTTCAATTTCAATTTAGTCTCGATTTCGATTCATTTGGAAGAAATGAAAGAGAAGGAGAGGATCGATTCATTACAATAACAGCCTGAGATTCTGGAGTATCTTCTCGGACTCGTGGAAGTATGTGTTCACAACCTCGGGGACGAAATTGGGCGAGCTCTCGTCTTGGAGCTGTTGAAGCTTCAAAAATTGCTCGTCCAGCACGCCCTGAAACATCAAATAAAAACAACAATCAACCTTAATATACTCGAAACCTTAAAAAAATCACAAAACCTCAACACACGACGAGTACGAGAATGACCGGGTGCAACAGGAAGGTGAGGAGGGGATTAATGTCTGGTTTGGCTGGGGTAGGAGAATGCTGTGTTTGGGACCGAGTGACGTCGACTCAACTCGGAAGGTCTTTCTAGACGCTGGTTTCGTGGTGGGTTCGATATGCTGATGAGGAGTGTGCTTATTTTGGGTTGTGTTCTATTTTTGGGTGTTGTTTTTAGCGGGAAAGTCTCTTTGGCTTAACAGTAATTTAAAGCAATTTCTGGTGGGTTTGGCACTTATAGTCTGCAGTCATGTCTTGGTGATTCGGGGAAATAAAGTATATGAGAATTCACCTAATGAATTCTCCACCTCTTCACACATCAAACTAATTTTTCCATCCTTCAAAAAGAAAAAAAAACTAACTTATTGTTATAGTTTTGGTGTTTAACATTTGAGTAGAGGACAGAACATTTGAGTTTAACATTTTGATGTTTTGGTGCACATCATGTTTCCTTAATTGGTTAATTGATGCCAATATTAGAAAGCCCTTAATTGGTTGATTGATGTCTCATTGCAGGTTTTGAGATTCTAGTTTTTCCTTGCAATCAATTTTGAGGGCAAGAGCCTGGATCAAACAATTTGCATGCACAAGGTTCAAAGATGAGTTTATAACTGTCTATTTTGATGTCATCATTTGGTGAGATAGAAGTGAATTTAATTTTGTATTAGTGTTGTAAAACTTGAAACATTCGTTATGTAATCGATAGGGATGCTATGCATTTTTTACACGAATTTTGGTTACTTGAAGAGTGCTATGAAATTCATGTTTTGAACATGCATCAGGAACTCCTTAATTTGTGTGAACTTCTTTGGTCTCTGGGTCTTCCTGAGTTATATAATTTCTTTCTCCATTCTTTCTGCTCACTATCTTATTTTTCAAGATACTCTCGGTAGATACTACTTGAACCTGTTCAATAACCAATTTCCAAATTTAATGATCATGAATAGAAGAAATGGGAGAAGTAACACAAGAAATGCTGTGTCAACATCAAGAAATGCTACATGACCCTCTTTCTTATTCTCTTCATCTGTAACCCTTTTCTTTAAAATTTTCACTTTCATCATCTTTCTCACCTGCATTTTGAACCTGTTCAGCAGGGCAACATCAATATAACTAAATTCACCAGGGACGCTACTTATGTATAGTAAATTGTGCTTGTATAAGAGTTTATTACACCTCATCAGTGAGAACAAATGCATGTTTATCCTCCTTTTGGTTTTCTATATTATCTATATGATCCTGATTCTCGGATTTGGGCTCTATGTCCTCATCTGTCTCCCTATGGCCTTCTGTAAATTGTTGTCTGATGATTTGTTCTTCAATAAAACTTCAAATTGTGATCCTGAGCTGTATTGCTGTTTTCGTCACTTTGACCTAGGTTTGATTCAGGTATAACATTGCTTTCATCTTCAGCCACTAATTCGGAGGTGCATTCCAGCTTCTCATCAAGT
>JAYMSW010004230.1:0-11221 GCA_036897725.1 Erodium texanum
AGTCAGAGGCGGCGAGAACTGCTGCTGGTCCACTGGTGTTGCAGACATTTCATCAAACACCTTGTGTGCAACTAATAAAGTGAAGCTGAAAAGGCTATTTTCTGAGGGAAAAAATGGATTCAGATCCAGAAAATTGGAAAAGCTTTATGGGTTTTGTTGGGTTTGAACTGAGAAATCATAAAAATAGAAACTTTGTGAGTTCTGGGGTGAGCAAAGAGGTCAAGAGAAGGGAGAAAGAAGAAGAAAATGTTTGATTTTGGAGGAAACTAGACTCTTCCTGAGCTTCAAGTGTTCAGTGCTAATCTACCTCTTTTTGTAAAGGTTTTTAGATAAGAGGTGGTCTGGTTGAAAAAGAGAGGATTAACCCAAATAAATTAAAGACATTTTGTGAGACTTTGTGTAGGTTTCTCTGGACAAGTTTGCTGGTTATGGGACTGAAGGAATTGATGAAGAGCTTTGGTTTTGGACATGAAGTTTCAGGTTTTAGAAAGTGAAAAGGGACATTTGCTGCAAAAGACTCTGTCTGTGAAAGGATGGTAAAGTTTATAAATGGCAAGGGCTTGAGAGGGTCATCAATGGCTTTTGAATGTAGTCTAGGCTAGATAGGTGAGTTTTGCGTTCACTTGTGTGTGGGCTCCAATAGCCCCATAACATGTTGTTTGAGCCCAAATCATTCCACAAGTCGTGAGGATTAGTCTTTGAGTAAGTCTCCACTTAACATTAATGTGTGATCTTGGTCCTGTGATAGGATGGTCAACGAGTTAAAACAACGATATAAATCTTAATTTGTAACAAAAAGGTGAAAAATAAGAGGAATATAGTGTTTGGATCTTCGATCTGATATGAAATTATGTTATAAAATATAAAGTATACGAGGGAATATAAAAACCATTTCTCTTAGTTTTCCTTTTAAAAGTCAAAAGCATAGGCAAGTAGCTCATGTGGGTAATTTCGTTTGACATGCCCAAAAGAGAGGGAGGACAAAGGAACAAGATTCAAGCTTTTGCTGAATGAAACCTATATCTTATTGAATATGCAATCAGTCCTTTATAGTCATTATTTCTTTGTTATGTCACTCAAATCAACATTTAGGAGTTATAATGGTACTTGTTCGGCTTGACCTCTGTGTTCTTATTGTCTAGAGAAGAACGTGAACCTGATACAAATATAAAGACGATATGTGTTAGATGTTTCATGAAATGTAAGATAGTATCTCACTCGATATCCACTACTTACTTCATATTCAAATGAGAAATAACTCTATCAGTGCATTGTAGTAGCCTAAAGCTGCCTAACAAGATAATCATAAATTTATGCACCTCAACATATTATACTAATGTATACATCTCCATTTCTGATCAATGAATTAGCTTCCAAATTAAAGGTCAAAAAGTTATGTATTATCCTTTTGTTTATTATGAAAATAAAGTGCACACCAATAGTGTTAAATCTGCAACCCAAATTGGACCCATATTGCTTTTTTTCCTTTTCCACAACTCCACCAATTGTGAACAAGTGTAGTTTATATAATTCAGACTAGTGAAGAACAGTTGTTTGTTTGCACAACTTGGGCACACACAAAAAAACATCATAAGAGACAAGAGGCAAAGGCCTATCTTGTTCTTCCATTTGAGCTTAAGAATGATGTTAATAACAAAGTAAAGTTCTAAATCGAGTCATAAGTAGTTGTTTGAGTTTTAGAACTAAAAGGATTTGACCTTTAAATGATTCAGAACCGATAATAGTTGATGTATACTTTACAATAAGATATCTATATACTCTTTCAACCACATATTTTGCAGTATTTTATACGAAAAATTGTTAATGAAAGTTTTTTCAAATGATAAACTTCATCTAAGTATGCTTTAAGTGTATTGTTTTTCAGTGCACTTAACAGTCATAATTAAATATAGTTACATGTCATAGTACACTATCAAACATTTTCTTATGACTCAGAACTTAGTCTTAAAATCACAGGAAAAAACAACCTTATTGTTCCCCGACCGAAAAAAAAAAGGATTAAGAATAACCTTAGAAACCCCAAAAAAGGATCTAATATGCAAGAACATGAGATTGTATATCTCTGGTTTATGTCTATGATGATTAGGATAGTTCATGATATTCAAAAAAAAAGTTGCAGATCCATTTTGATGGAAGAGAGAGAGAGAAGACAGATCTGAGTTGATTCATGGGTTGGTCAGGTATCTAGCAGGCTTTTTTATATATTCCCTTTTTGAATCCAAGCACTCCTTGTCTCCTCTCTTTTTCTGACTCTATGTCCATTTCACTTCACCCTCCTCAGCTTTTCATGTCCTACAAGAAAATGTCCATTCTTTGAAAAAATGGTTCAGGGAAAATAATAACATAAATGTTCCTTTGTGGGGTCCAAAGACTATGAACATTTGTATCATTTGTATTTTGGGTTTTCAAAATTTTAAGTAACATCAAATCTTTTAATCTGGTATGTAGGTAAGAAAAAGAGTTAACATCCCACATTCGAGTTAATAGACTCAGATATTGTTATTTTGTATGGGTATCTTGAGCTTTAAAAACTTTATTTGACGTTAATTTTTCAATCAGATTTGTATGTAGGTATCGTCATCCCGTGATAAGCATCTTGGGTTCAAAATAATGCATGTGAGAAGAAGTGATGTACTTCAAAAATCTCACCAAAATATAAAATGGGTATTCGATTTTTTGATCATCAAGAATACATAAACATTTGTTAGTCAAGATAAATATTACTTTATAAGAGATCTGATATAATAACACGTAACTAATTGTTGGTCAAGACGGACGCTGTCTTATAAAAGAGCTGGTCATCAAGAACATAATTTGTTTGCCAAGATGGACATTACCTTATAAAAGATTTGATCATAAAAACAAACATAACCATTTGTTGATCAACATAAGGGATAATAACATGAAATTCTCGTGTACTTTCAAGTTGTGGCAGGTGAGTATCATGAACTTATTTTTAGGTGTACTGTTAGTTATAGAGTTAAATAAATAAAGAAAAGACATTATTACTTCGGATTTGTATTTAAGCAACATTGACTTGAACAAAGATACTTTGAGAATACACAATAATTTTTTGCCATTATCCCACAATTCAATATAAGGTCTCTAACCATCTGTTTAAAAAAGTTATGAAAATAGTGGTTCGGCGAGTTTAGATTATAAATTATCGATAAAAAAAGAACACACAAAAGTAACCAAACACCATTTATTACTACCTTATTGTAAGTACTATGTACCACAACCACAAGTTCCAAACCAAACACAAACTCACCACCCATTTCACATCCCTCACTAGTTCATAGACCCACATTTCTTCCTAATCTCTCCATTCGGTGCAGTGATGATCCCAACATTAGCCATCTTCACCATCGAAGCCGCGAAGTCATAGTTGTACATGTAAGGGTTGGTACTATACAAGCTCACCATCGCCGCCGTTTTCGAGTCCGACATCAGAACCTGGTCGGACTCGAGAAGTCCAGTCTTGTTGACGAGGTTTGCATAGTAAGCGTTGTCGAATCGGTACGTGCTGGCCGAGTCTAGGGGCGCGAGGTTGCTGTTGGACGAGTCTTTGTTAGGGCACGTGTTTTGAAGGTTGGAGAGGAGGTAAGAGCCGAGTAGGGTCGGGTCGGGCTTGCCGGTGGATTTGAAGTTGAAGAGCCTCCTCTTGAAAGTGAAGCATTGTGCAAAGCCTATTGTGTGGGCACCTGCATGGCCGAAGAAAGCACAACAAGGTTACGTATTAGTAATCATAGTACATTACATGACATGTGACCAAATCTATGTGACATGGTGTGTCTCGACTTTTAAGTGTAAGAACATGTTTTTAGGCTAGGTTTTGTTGGGATTGATCCAACTCAAAAGGTCTAACTCCAGTTGTTGGATGGAGGTTTTTTTCTCTCAAGTAGACGAAGAATATGTGAAGATGTAGGAATCAGAAGCGTAAGTTTTGATATTATATTAAAGATCTATCTAATTAAAAACATTCAAGCTGACGAATAAAGATCTTTTTCTTTTTCTGTAAAATATGACATGAAAAAAACATAACTGGATTGTATCACACGCTAAAAACAAGCTTGCATATTACAATAAAACTTGACCCAATACAAAAGATTAAGTTGATGGTATATTAAGATAGTTTGATTGGTTGCTAAAGAGAAAATAAGAAGATAGTTTAACCAATCCAAAAAATAACACTCCTCAATGATTCAAAACCCTAAACCCTGAAAACTCTAAATATTTATATGTATTTTTATAACGGAAGACACTTCCCCACGTCTAACCCAAAACTCAACGCTAGAGTCATATCAGAGTCTCAAACCAAGCTCAAATGCAACCTTAAACCCCAAATCTAACCAAAAATCTCAAGTTAATAAATATCTAATGCTAATCAAGTGATCACTAAATGTACATCCTGGACGTAAACACCTCAACAAGTCTAAACCCAAAGATTAAGACAACATAGTACCTGAAAGGACAACAACATCTTTGATGTTAAGACCCTTAGACGTAAACTTAGCCGTGATGTCTTCAAGAGACTCAAAAGGAGAAGGTATCTGCTCATTAGCCGCCTGCTGACTCGCCGTGGTTCCATCTCTCCGGCCTAACGGAATCGGCCAAAAGGGCCCTCCGGACTACACAAAACGGGAAGAGCTATAAGAGAAGATCAAGAAACAGACAACATAAGCAAAACAAAAACGTTGTTTCGGACAGTCCATGAGTTACCAAGATCACAGCTTCTCGGGCAGCAAGAGTCAATATATCGACACACGAAACAGTTGATGGACAAAACCTCTCCACGTCTTCTTTTATAGCGTCGATCACTTCGTAGCCTCGGAGCGAGTTCCGGTTCGGCCCGGCATTTTTCTCGCCCTTGAACTCGTCCGTGTCGTCGAGCAGCACCGAGCCATCACATCCCTGTAATAAAGTAAAGGGTTAAGTTCATTTTTTAACGGTGTCGAAACATATGTGTTCAAAAAATATCGGTCATTTTAGACGGTCAATAAAATGTATCGGTGAATAATTTTTCTGTTTGTAATTCGTTAAATTTGACAGTTTTCAAACCATTTTTTTTTTAAATTCACGTCATACAAAACTTTACACGTGAGAACAACAAATGAATTATGAGTTTGTGAGGGTTCATGTCAGAAACTAGCTTCATGTGATGTGAAACCGTGTGTACCCAAAGATATTCAATTTTATTAAAGAAAATATTTCTTATTTTCTTTCACAAAAATCTTCTAATTGAACCTTTACATTCTTAAAAAGAATGTTTTTAGTATGAGTTTTGGGAGTCTAGATTCAATTTACTTATTATATAATATGTTATGATGAATAGTGTCATAAGATTTTAGATCCTGGGAAATAGTGTTTTGGAATAATAGAAGGAAAAAAAAAACTAAAAACGCAAAAGATCTCAAACAATTACAGTTTTTTTATATGAATTTTGATTTAGACTAGTAAGATATTGAATTCAAAAGGAAACTGAAAACTCTACAACTTTTTCAAACAAAGGAGGGCGACTATCCTCAACCCGCTTGTAATCCGCCACAGGATCCACATCTCAACTTCTACACATGAGATGCTAGCATCTATGAACCAACCCTAATTAACATCACTAGTTACATGTGTATTGAACGGACAAATTCATGTTACACAAGACTTTACACGTAAAACAATAGATGAATTGGTGATTCATATATAGATGCAGATCAAAGACCAAGCTCTAACACTGTGTCAAAACTCGACACATCTAAAAACTCAACCTGATAGGTAGAAAAGCCATAAGTCGCTTACCAACAAACGACATGATCTACATCTAAACTTGTTATTAACACTCATGACATGTTTAAGGAAGCAGATTTCTTACATTAACAATACAATCATGGAAGTGGAGACGAAGGAGGGAAGCAGCAATCCTGGTATCATTCCTATAAGCAGCCCAAACACCATATCTAACCATCGATCCCAACCTAGGACACGACCTGTCATAGAAACTATAATCTAGTTGACAATGAACAAGAGGAGACAAGAACAAGACGAAGAAGAAAGGGACAGTGTAGTAAGAGAGCTTGAAACCCATGTCTATGGTATTCTAATATAACAAAGTTGCTATGCTGTTCTAAATCTGATACCATATTAAGGACATGAGATAGTATTTATATGCAACAAAAGTGGACTTTGGCATTGTGGAAGCTCCATTATCACTGTAAGAACCTTAATGGCCACGTACGGCTGCGCCCTAAACATGGTCTTGGCATGCTTTCGTGGAAATTAAGAACATGTGTACTGACATAAGCCACTATAACCTTAAATTTAATCAGTTATAGATGCTGATGACTCTTGTTTAGGTTCCTCCCAGGTCTTTGGTACCTAACTAGAAAGATGGATTCAAATAAGTAAGATCTGATTAATCATGCGTTGAACTCTCGAAAAAGTAATAAGCGGGTTAAAGAAATATCGAGGTTTAATATCGTGTTAAAACTCGATCCACCTAACAGTTAAAACTGATGGACGAAGGTTTCAAAATGTTTATTAAATGGTAAGCCGATCTACATCTTTGAAATGCAGACATTGTTGGGAGAAAATTCCACTTACAAAAGTATATGGAGATATAGTTTATCAAGATTCATATATATGCATGTGTTGGAAATATAATATAATACAAAACATTATAGATATGTTGAGTGAGTGACTAGGATCTCATATTGGAAGGGCATGCAAGTCAACTTGGAAGTGATAAGGCATAAACAGATATGTATGTATATATAATGTATATGTAGTGTTTGATTTGAAGTGGAGTTGTGGAAGTGGAAGTACAAGTGCCAAACAAAGAAAGAGATGCTGACAAAAATATATTCCAGGTACCAACCATGCCATTACTAGGTTCTTTGAATTTGAACCACAAAAAAAAAGAATTAAAAACAAAATGATGGCCTATACAGGTCTCGAACCTGTGACCTTCGCGTTATTAGCACGACGCTCTAACCAACTGAGCTAATAGGCCAGATGATATGCCTTTGCTGAAGATATTACATGTTGATTCAAAACCTCTCAACACACCACAGCAAAAATGTATAGTTTTCACTTATTCTGAGTATACATTGCAATGAATTGCTATGAACTTATCACAACACTTTCCATGAAATTTCCAGAATGTTTCAAGTTTGGGAAAATTAAACAATATCCACTACAAGAATCATGCAACATTCTCAACATAACCATGAAATATACATTGATGAGGTTTATGCCTTGTGCTACAATTCCCACTTTTTTTTCCTCAGTCGCCTTGCCCGTCAACGAACATTAACGGGAGAGTAAAACAGAAATCTCCTTATTGCACCGCACTTCGCCAATCTCATGGTGTGAGGAGCTTTGAGTCACATGCAACTATCTTCAACTGACCGACATTCTCTTGGCTATCCTCACTCTTGAGCAAAACACCCTGTAAGATGAAAGTCCAAACATTTTCGCAGAATCTATATGTATGCAGATGTCCCTGCACAAGGGAAGGAGAAAAGAAAGACGTATAGCTCAGTTTCCAATTTCATCCCACAACAGATAAACAATAGCACGGAAAAAAATAGTTTGGCTTCTAAATTTTCATCAACACCTTATCAAGGGATGCATTACACGGAATAATAGCAGCAACAGAAAAGATCAATTTCCATAACAAATTAGATTTGAGAAATGACCATCATTGCCATATATGAATATTGCATTAATAGCAGATCAGTGGCATGCATTAATAAGAGGTCCCGAGTTCTTGATTGGAAGTTATATATTGGAGTGCCAATAGTTGATTGAAAGGGAAGGAAAGAGAGAATAGTATATATTTAGCTGCTAATTGCTATAATCTTGCAATTCATGATTTGGAAACCTACTATTCAATTCACTTGACCTCAGGTCACATTGATGATTGATTAATATAGAATTGGCATGACTGAACCAAGATCCAGTCCATTCATATCTTGTATTAAAGACCTGAAATTTACACCTCACAGCTATTGTAAGAATCTATAATGACAGCTCGAACTCCTTTCAAGCCCTTGACAACTACTCGGCTTCTGTCTTTGCAATATCTAACAGATCTCATTAGCTCCTCTTGGCATGTAATTTTATCATTGAATAGAACTCTTCTCAATTGGTTAAAACTAGATTGATGCTAACATACATAAGACTTCTTTATAAACTACTGCATCATAAGAAAACACCAAGAAGACGCTGTATTCACTATTGAAGAATACAATAAAAAAAAAAAAAAAAATTGGAAGACCAAGCCAACGTAACAGCAACCTCTGCAATTAAGAGTCCACATATAAAAAAATCTGAAAGGCCAAAATGTCATTCCAAGTGGGCCAAAATCAAAAGGCAATATTATCTTAATTAAGAACATTCGCATATAACCATCTCAAGTGCGTCTAAATGATTCAAGTTCTGTTTTTTTCTAAACGAAAATAAATTAGAAACCTCATACTACATTGCATCGTTGTGATCACGAGTAATTCTTAAGTTTCACTGTTCTAGATTCACAAGCAAGAAACATCTGGTGAACAACCCAATAACCAAAAATGTACAACCCAATCAAAAACATAGTTACCTTAATGGAGATCTTACTCTTTACTTGGCTCTCCAAAGCTTCTGTCATGGACTACACACACAAAAAACAACCCACAAATATATTAAAAAAAACCATAAAACCAAAACATGCAAAATTCAAACTCCAGAACAGATACAGAAACCAAGTCCGAAGCTTACCTTATCGAACTGTACCAAAACTTGAATGGCAAGCTCAGGACTCAGAGTCCCATTCGAAACCATCTCGTCCAACGACTCCGTCAAGCACATCCCAATCGTTGATTTCCTGTATATCTCAAGGTTGGACATTCCGTACGATCTATCAATCCATACAAGCAACAGAACATCACAAGAAGGAAACAAAAAAAAAATCGTTAATTTTCATCACAGGACAAGAAAATAGCAGCAATTCAGAAGATTTTGAAAGTATCAGTAATGGAAAATTCACAAAATATATGGAGGATTTGAGATTAGATAGCTTCTGATCAGCGATAGAAGACGATACCAGTGTCTGCCGAGAGAGGTTTTGTTTCGTTTTCTGGGAATCGGAAGGTACAACATTGGGAGCGAAAGTGATTTGGGGTTTTTATACCCTAGCTTTTGTAGTTGAAGACTTATATAGATGCGACAAATTGAATAACTACAAAGACGAATATGCCCCTCTTGTGTTTCATGGCTTAGTGGAGTCCATACGAAAAGACGCATATGCCCCTCTTATAGCAAGGACATCGGGTTGCTGGTTTCAAGCTCCGCCATATCGACGATGGTAGGGATCAGAAGGAGAGAGACCAAATAGAGCCGGCTAAATATTTTTTAGGAGTGCATTGATAGAGCCGACTCCTCTAATGGATAGAGAGAGGAACGTATTTGAGTTTGATCGGAATCAATGTGCCACATTTTGATTGATTTGACAGAGTTTATCCCATAAAAAGAGTCGACACCACTCTTTTTTTCACTTAGCGCCGATATCATCTCCTTAAGTTGGCTTAATGCTACCCGATGTCTTTACTCTTGTGGTTTCAATATATATATCCCTATTTTGATGTCATGGGCTGGATGTCTTCTAATTTGAGTTTTTTTATTTTTATTCTATCAGAAAATAACGTTGTCACCGTGGCTTAATTGAGACATCTGAAGTAACAATAACAACTTAATTAGATGACAACATCTTGTCAATCTAACTTAACATAAAATCAAAACGAGTTTCTCTAATTAATTATGAGAATTAAAAGTACAGGCCCAAACCGATCTATACAAAATCAGATAAAATTGAATCCATTTGATTTTTTTTATTGGTCAAATTTATAATCACGACTTTTTTTTATCTATTATAAAAATCAAACTGATTCAATTGGATCAAATCATATATAAATTAGTTATTCATCTGCACTCACCCCTAATAAAACCGAAACGGTTGAGCATTTAATAAAACCATCTTCGTGATTCTATAGGATATTTTGGCATGGTTATAGGTGTGGAGGGACCAATTATTGAAGACAATTGAACTAATGGGTTAAGTCCATAACCTCTATCAAAATGCTATGCCAGACAACAAAAACATGAAACTTTATATTAAAAAGATGGGAAAACTATATAAAACGTTAATGATATTTTTAGGTTGTCAATAAAAACAAACGGTGAATATATTTTTTGTCTGCAAACTGACTAACACTGTTAGTTTTTTATGAAATGACCACTCTACCCTCACCTGATTTAAGAGTAGTGTTTTAGGATTTGTTTCGGGGAGATGGTAATTTTAGGGTTCATATTTGGAGAGATGGTAGTATAGGATTCGTTACTTATGGTTTAAATAGTTTAGGGTTTACTTTCGGATAGGGGTAATTTAAGGATTTTAAAAAATATTGGTCTGAAAACTGTTAAATTTAACGGATTGAAAACGAAAATATTCTTCATCGATATATTTTGCTAATCATCTAAAATTATCGATACTTTTTGAGTCTATATGTTCCGACATCATTAAAAAGTGAATTTAACCCAAAAAAAAATACTGTATATTGCTTTTGTATATGTAATATAAAATTCCAATAAAGACAAGATTATAATTGATTGTGTCAATTTTGACCATAAATGAGATATTTGTTCTTATCAATAACAACAGAAAAGCTATATATAACTTCTTTTTTTCAAATAAAAATTAATTTATGTATTGTTGTTATACATTGAATTTGGTTATTAAATATTTTTCAACAAACCTACCTTGTTTGGAACTTGTCCTGTAACCTCACTGTCCATACTATTTTTGAGAAAATATCTCCACCAAGTATGGGTACTCTTGAATATTCTTCAAAGCCACACAGAAACAGGAGGAAAAAAATAAATCACAACCAATGAAAAATTAATTAAATTAAATAAAACTAAAACTAAAAAACCTTTTACTTGCATTTTTAAGGTTTATTATATAGACCGTAAAAGCAGAGCCACTCACAAAAAATCACTTCTTTTTCTACTTTGTTTCTTTTCATCTTCAACCTCGCAGCTCCGGCCATGGATTCAACCAGCAGCTCTGAGATAGCCTTCGATTTCTCTCCCTTCGTGCGACTTTACAAAGACGGTCGAATCGAGAGGCTCGTAGGGAACGACGTCGCTGCCGCCGGCGTGGACGCCA
>JAYMSW010004231.1:0-11220 GCA_036897725.1 Erodium texanum
AAAGTCAAGGTTCATTTTGAACTCATGGCATGGGGTTGTGTTTCTGACACTTTTGACATTCCCAACATAACAAGAATTATTTTACAATACTTTGGCGGGGAGACTCGAGATGACCTGACTTTGGATCAACTTCAAGTCAGCTTGGAAAAGAAGCTGTCTGAGAAGAAATTCTTTGTTGTTTTGGACGATGTTTGGAATGAAAAATATGAAGATTGGACGACCCTTTACAAGCCTTTCAAAAGAGGAGCTCCAGGAAGTAAGATCATTGTCACCACTCGCAATCAAGAAGTTGCTGATTTGGCTGGTACTACTCAAGCTTATCATTTAGGGGTGCTGTCGGGTGATGATTGTCTTTCCTTATTTGCCCAACATGCCTTGGGAACAGCCAATTTTGATGGGCATGCGGATCTGAAAGATATTGGCCTGAAGATAGTTGAAAAATGCAAAGGGTTGCCTTTAGCTGCAAAGACTCTCGGTGGTTTGCTACGAACTAAGTTGCAGCGTGATGAATGGGTAGACATACTAGAAAGTCAGATGTGGGATCTACCAGAAGAGAAAAGTGATATCCTTCCGGCTTTAAGATTAAGCTATTACCACCTCCCTTCCCAATTAAAGCAATGTTTTACTTATTGTGCTATATTTCCGAAAGACTATGCTTTCGACATGGATAAGCTAGTGCTTTTATGGATGGCAGAAGGCTTTATATCACACCCAAAAAGGAAGAAGCGTTTGGAAGAAGTGGGCTCTCAATATTTTTGTGACTTGTTGTCTAGGTCATTTTTTCAACCATTGAGTGAAGACGGTGCAAAATTTGTAATGCATGATCTCATTCATGATCTTGCTCAAGTTGTTGCTGGGGAGATATGCTTCTATTTGGATGGTAGTGTGGAGAGACGAGAACACCTTCCAACTCTGAAGACTCGTCATTTGTCTTTCACCCAATTGCAACATGAGGTCCCGAAAAGATTTGGAGTTTTCGATGAAGCAAAAGGTCTGAGAACATTATTGACATCACCTACTAAACCACATCGTAGGTATCGTCATATATCGGTTGATGTTTTGAATAATTTGTTGTCAAAACTAGGCAACCTGAGAGCACTGTCTTTAAGTCGTTACAAGATAAAGGTGGTACCAGGGTCAGTTAATGGTCTAAAGCATCTAAGGTACCTAAATTTATCAGAAACTGCCATCATATCTTTACCTGAATTTGTTTGTTCTCTCGTGAACTTGCAAACGTTGTTGCTGACATACTGCATTGAACTTAAAAAGCTGCCCGTGAGCATCAGAAATTTACCCAACTTGTGTCATCTTGATATCCATGGAACCCGAAAGTTGAAAGAAATGCCACCTGGAATTGGTAATCTAACAGCGATCCAAACTTTGGGAAAATTCATTGTGGGATTGGGAAAAGTTGATGGGTTGAACATAAGAGAGTTGAAAAACCTTTCGCAGCTTAAAGGACAACTTTGGCTTGAAGGATTGCACAATGTGGAGAACTCGGAAGATGCAAGAGAAGCTGACTTAAAAGGCAAGCAAGGTCTACAAGAGTTGGTGATGAGGTGGAGCGACAACAGTGATGATCTCATATCAAATGGAAGTGTTGAAACTAAAGTTCTTGAGTTGTTGCAACCTCATAGAAATATGGAAAGACTTGCGATCGAGTTCTTTTGTGGATTAGAATTTCCATCATGGTTAGGAGATCCAGCGTTGATGAGTAATATGACAGAGATTGAGCTCTGTAATTGTCGGAAGAGTACATCGTTACCATCTCTTGGGAGACTGCCCATGCTCAAGAACTTGATCATAAAGGGGATGAGTGCAGTGAAAACTTTGGGGTTCGAATTTTTTGGTTGCGATAATGGTGGATTTTTGGCACTGGAGACTCTCATGTTTGTGGATATGCAGGGATAGGAGAAATGGTGTTCGAGTGGCACTTCGATTGACACTACCAGAGAATGTAGGTGGAAGTTTCCTTGCCTCCGTGAGCTTGCAATGATAAATTGTCCGGTTCTTGTAGGAGAATGTTTGGTCAGCTTCCCATCTCTTCGTAAATTTTATTTCGAAAAATGCAGTGAATCATTTGTCAAAGGTATGGTTGACACAGGCTCCCTCACAAGCTTAAGTATGGGGAAAATGTCGGGGCTTTCTTGTCTACACAACAGTGTTGGACAGTTGTTGGTGGCGCTTGAGGATCTGAAGATTTATAATTGTGAAGATTTGATGTCTTTGTGGCAGAGTGAACCTCAAATTGAAGATATAATGACCAGTCTGAGATGTTTGGAGGTAAGAAGTTGTCCGCAGCTTGTATCCTTGATGACAAGAGCAACAATAGATAAGATGACATCTCTTGAAAAGATGATTGTGGAAGAATGTCCAAGAATTGGCTCAATCCAGATCGACCAACAAGAAGAGAGGAATGGTGAGGTTATGTTTCCACCGAAGCTCTGACATGTAAAGCTTGTCAATTGTGGGGATCAAGTTATGGAGTGTGTGGGCAATGGTGTAGTGGTTATAGGTGACGAGTGTGTTCTTGTTGAGCATTTGGAGATAAAAGGTTGTGATACTCTCCAGCACTTGACAATTAAAAGCAGAAGAGGCAATACGAGGGTTAAAGACATGAAAATTGAAGATTGTAGAAATCTGGTGTCATTATCCAATTCTTATGAGATCACAGCAAAGCAAGTGGAAGTGCAAGAGGAAGAGCAAGAGGACGATATCCCTAGAACCTGTATTGTTGAAATTGAAGAGTTGGAGATCCGGAATTGTCCATCTCTGATGTCAGATGGATTGAAGTTACTTTTTGCAGTCAAGAGTCTTCAGCTTGAGAAATGCGGTCAATTTGATGAGAATGACCAGATGAATATGCTGTGGACGAAAGTGGAAGAGATAAGTATTACGGACTGTCCAAATTTGAAAAGCTTCCAAGATAGGCTGCACCGAATGACAAATCTCACTGGTTTGGAGTTGACGGGTTGTGATGGTTTGGAGTTATTCCCTGAAAGGGGATTGCTCTTTCCCAATCTCAGTTCCCTGGAGATCCAAGATTGCAAAAATCTGAAGAGTATGCCAAAGAATATGCAGTGCCTCACAACACTTAGACGTCTAGTTGTGAATCGATGTGAAGATATGAAATCATTTGCAGAAGAAGGGAGCTTGCCTCCTAACCTAACTTATCTGGAAATCAGGGGTTGTCCAAATGTGAAGCAGAAAATGTCAGAATGGAAGTTGGGCACACTCTCCCTCAAATATTTATTTATTGGAAATTTTGGAGATGGAGACTTTAAAGATATGTTGCCGCCTGCTACAGTGAGTACCCTTATTATTAGTCATTTTGCTAAGTTGGAGTACATATCTTCGACTTCTTCTTCTTCAAACTGCTTCCATCTACCCAAAAGCCTCGCCTCTCTTGCACACTTATCTATTTGGGGTTGTCCTAAGCTCAAGTGCTTGCCAAAGGAAGGCTTCCCACCCACACTTAAGACTTTAATGATCACAAGTTGTCCTATTGTTGGAGAGAAGTGCTCAGAGGGGAAAGGAAAATACTGGCCTCGAATCTCTCTCATCCCATTCAACTGTATACAGTGAATTGTATAGTGAAACTGAGACCATGGTGTGAGTTGTAGATAGATTAAGGTTACTGATGCTTGTGTAATACAAATATTTGGAATTGACAAGTTGTCCTATTACACTATGATGTTGTGGTGGAGTTTGATGGTTACATAGTGCTATACAAACACTTCATCTTCCATTGTATAGTTAAACAGAGATCAGGGTGTGAGTTGTTGATAGATGAAGGATCTTGTGTGCGAGCGATATCCGTTCACAACTTGTCCTCCCAACTCTTCATTTTCAAACTTTTCATAATGATGTCATATTCTGATTTCTGAGTAAAGGCAACGCCAACGATAAGATGGGAAAGCATTGATGCTGGCCCAACCACATTAGCATGTGGTAGGGCTTGGCATCGGTACTATCCTTTTAATTAATATTGTTTATTAATAAAGAAAAATAAAAAAGTATGGAGAGGAGATAGAAGAAGAGAGAGGGTGGGCTAACGCCGGCTTTGATTGATATGTTGGCACCAGCGTTGGCCGAAAAGGGGACCAGCGTTGATGTGGCATGGTTGTCTGGGGTTAACGCCAAGGTTAGCCTTATGATTAAGAGACGGAGAACCAAAGTTCGAGTGCTGACATTACGCTGTACAAAACATATATATATTCTGGACTTAGGATTTGAATAAAATGGGGATTAACCTTGTAACATGAACGGAAGTCCGTACGCATAGCCGTTGGAACAAGTAACGTCAATCAGATTTAATGTACCAAATAAGATGATAGACCAGGCCTCTCAAGCCTGATAAATTAAAAGCCCACTAAAGGCCCAATCTGTTTACCAAAAAGCCCATTATGTACATTTCTCGATCAACCATACAATGGTAAGTCAACTCTCAAACAAAGCCCGACTCAGTAAAGATCAACACTGATCCCTCAAAGCAACACATTTTTGGGCATAAAGATCAAAATTCAGTTCAGTTCAGAGACTCAGCATCATCAATAACCAGACCAACAAAGACCTATCACTGCAACACCACCGTTTAGAAAGTTGTCATTGTTTCAGTGATATATGAAAAAGAACACGAAGATACACAATGTACTAAATCATCAATTAGTGGTTCCAAGTGTAAACTTTACCCGCATACAAAGTCAAGAAATAGAACATGAATGAATGAGACGAGACAACCCAGTTGATGAACAAAAACCAGCATGCAAAACCCAATATGAAGTAGTTGATCCAATCTTCACCAACCCAAAATGCTGTTTCAAGTGATTTGAAATTGCAAAATAAGCTTACCGATTCAGTGAGAGCCCATGATACATGCCCTCATCTCGTCCATCATTTGAATATTCATTTGTTTGCTTTCCTGTTTGAACTGCTCGCTTTGTTGTAGCTTCTCTTCCAGTTGCTTTACCTTTGCTTGTTCATTTTGCAGTCTCTCTTCCAACTGTTGATTTTGTTGTTCGAGCTGCTCACTTTGTTGTATTTGCCTTTTCATTTGCTCTACCTTTGCATGTTCATCTTGCAGTCTCTCCTCCAGCTGCCAGTTTTGTTCTCTGAGCTGCTCAATTTGCTCTTTCAACTGCTCAACCTTTGCAAATTCATTTCTCAACCTCTCTTCAAACTCTTGTTGCTGTGCACACTCCTTCCTCTGCTTTTCCATCATCTCCTCCATCATAGTTTTGAATCGTTCCATTGGATCCTCCATTGTAGCAGGGACACAAACTTCATCAGTTATCAGAAGGATCACTGAACCTTGTGGACGTGCCAACTCAGCAGCTGATGTCTCTTGTGCTTCAGTCCCTTGTTGATGTGCTGGCATTGCTACCAATTACTAGAAGACTCCACCAATCAGGAGTTGTAGGCTTTTCTCTCTGTCTCAAAGCACAACTCGGTTTGACATGAACTTTACGTCCCAGCATAGAATCTTTGAGCAAAACAAGATTCGGTTTATAAGCAATCAGTCTGAGACAAACAGGACCCGAACCTATAAATCTAAAGCATTCTAGCTCTGGATTGTAAAAGAAGACAGTAGTTGAGGGGTATTCCATGCATGCCATCAGTATTTCAAAGAAAATCCCCGAAGTTGAAGTTTCATACAAGTTATAGGTAGGAAGCTTTCACTATTTTGCCACCCGTCTTTTACAATATATAGCAAACGACATATCATTGTCCATGAATCTTGAACACCATATTCCTTCATCAACCATATGTTCACTCCTCCATCAGTATAATTAGTTATAAACAGGCAACCTGACAATTCCCCGACTCGACATGTTCTATAAGTATTGCATTTATCTTTAGAAAAGGATGGTGGAAGTGGAACTCTTCCAAACCGATCATCTTCAAAATCAAAAGTAAGTATGGTGATATCAGAGCTGCCCATGCTGCTAGATGACAGCAAATGAAGAGTGCCATGCAAGAATGTGGCATGCAACGGATCCTTATTTAAGCAGGAGCGGAAGTCAAAAGCCTACCGAACATAGGAAGGGCAAGGGCCGGCAGTCTTCCAAGAACACCCTTTCTCAATTGTGCAAACCTCAGCTACAACATTCCCAAAATATGACCCTGCAGTCCTTCGGCTGACAACTCGCACAAGTTTGTATTTGCTTGCTTTTATGCTAAAACCTAACCCATAACCGCAACAATTCGTCGATGCAGAGTGTCTTTTAAGTGCAGGAAGTGTAATGAACTCACTAGTACAAGGATTCCATACCACAACAAACCTATTACGATACCCACCATAGTAGCAAAGCAACCCATTGGCAAAATTGAATTCACCCATTACAGCCTGGTAATTGAGAGTATTGTTGGGCTTAACAGTGAATTTTGGGAATTCAAGTAAAGTATTGAGCTTGACATCAAGAGGGTCAAAATTATTAAGGAAATGGAAGTTACCCATGTGAAGCTTTATCGTGTCTTTGTCACAACAGCGTTGAAAGCAAACCTCAGTGGGTGCTCTGGCTTGGTGGAGCTGGGTAAAGTGAGGGTCTCTGGAGAGATGGAGCCATGACTTGCAGACAATCTTGCTAGCTGTTAGGGTTTCAATGGGCAATCTGCAGAGAATGTCCATAAGAATGGGGCTTGGAAGATTTGTGATGAAACAGGAGGAAGAAGATGAAGGAGTCGATTTCACTCCTTTTACTGATTTCTTGCAAGGAGCTTCCATGGTGAGAGGCTGAGAGCAGAGAGTTGAAAATGTTTTGAGGTAGGGTTTGGTCTATTTATCAGTTCCTTCTGGTGCTTTTAATATTGATTCAGAGAGAGATTAAAAAACTAAACTTTACCACGTGAGAGAGATAAAAAACAAAACTTTACCAAGTGAGAGTGAGAAAGTTGAAGTCCAAACCAAAACCCCATTTTACATTCCCTCTTCACTCCTTTTGGTTTTATCAATGTTGTGGGTTTTGATTTGTACCTGTTCTGCTCGAAAGTTCCGATTTTGTGCTAATGGGTTATATGGGTCGAATCTCAGAACGACGACGAAGAAGAAGATGGGAAAGAGACCCTTTTGAATATCTGCGATGCTCTTTCATCCCTTCAAACTCAGCCGTCTTGCTTTGCAGGTTTGTCCCTTGAATACCCTTTTTTTTTGCATCGGGTTCTTCATTTGAAAGCTCTGTGCTTTTGCTTATGATTCTGAAACAGATGCTTCGATTCGTGCCTCTCATGTCTAGTTGTGTTGTGTTTCTGTCAATGTAGTATCAAATTGGGGTCAAAACCTCGAAGGATTGTTCTAGTTATCATTGATTGTTCTTCTCCGATTGCTGAATCCATATCTATGTTCCTACATCAGATTTAAGCTTGTCCATGGAGGATGTTTAGGTTTTGAAAGGCTATTTGAAGAATTAGTTGTGTGTGCTTCTGTGAATGTAGTATCGAATTGGGGTTAAGGCCTTCAAGCGTTGCTCTGGTTATCATTGATTGATCTTCTCAGTTTCTGAATGCATATATATATATATATATGTATGTTCCTGCATTTTATTTAAGCTTGTCAATGTGTGATGTTCTGATTAACTGTCAAGATGAATTGCATTTTTTTTTAATGGTTATTGCCTATCCTTTTAGTTCCACTCCTTGAGAGAAAGAGAGAGAGAGAGTATGTTTACAGAGGTGCCCTCTCTTCCCTCCTCATTTCCCTCGCCGGAGCTCCGGCCACTGTCGCCGGCCATCTCAATTCGTGGAGGTTGTGAACTTCGGATTGTTCAAGGTAAGGTAAACATGTGGGAGTAAATCTACCTGATTTAACTTATCTACTTATGAACAAAAATATACATAAACACATGTCGGCAGAGTGACTACAATTTAAAATAAATTCAAATGCCACCTAAGGATAAAGGCAACGTCTAAAAATAGAAGAGAGACAGTGACTTCTATACTTCGGCTTGCTTCATCTCATGAACAACCAATCAACGGTTTTTGTCATCTTCTCCAAGATATTTTCTCTCCATTCTTTATATATCTGCGTCTCTCTGTTTCAGTGTTTCACTCAGATTTCAAGAAAAACCCAAAAAGAAGAAGAAGAAGATCATCAAATGGCAAAGAGTTACTTGAAGATGAGGACAGATCAAGAAACTAGCTATCAGATCAGTTCAGATCTGGAGGGGAGTCAAATGAGAGAAGCAAACGGTGCCGTTTTGGAGCGAGAGGCAAAGTGACCGGCAAGTTCATCAACTTCGCCGTTCCAAATGTAGTATACCCGACGGCACGACATTGTACTCATAAGACCAATTCATCAGTTCGATTTCAACGTCAGGCTCAGTTAAACGATGATTTAATCACAAATTCGTTAAGAATAAGATGAAACGATCTATCGTAACAAACGAGAAAACGACACATATACTAATTATCTCCAATATATAATTGTTAGGAGACCAACAATTCTTTCTTCATTTCTCCGTAATCAGCAAATTTTGATCAAACATTTGCTCAACGTAACTCTGTGTCATTTTTAGTTTCTTCTTAAATTGAGAAATAGTTTCGTCCCTTTTTCTTCTTCTTACAACAAATCAGTTTCACTTTATTTTTTCTCTTCAAGTAAATCGGTTTCATCCTTATTTCTCCTCTCAGTTCGACTTATCATGCTTCCGCGATACAATATACTTGTGGCTTGATAAAACAGAAGTCCGACTAACCATGTCATGACTCTTTCATGTCGATGTTAGGAACGATTATAAGAATAACGTGTAAGTGAATTTCTTAAAGAACACACACCATTTGTCCTATCGCGAAGCTGTAAAAAATTGAAAGATCATTAACTGAAAATTAATACAATGGTTAAGAAGTTTTATCAAATTTATAACGATGCGAAGCAAGTCGGACTCTCAATCAGATAGACAACCAGATTTTAGATGTGCCTAACGGCTAGTGAAAGACGAGACAAAGTGACTACGCTACAACAATTAAGTAGTTTAATAATTGTGTTTTTGTTTAAATAGCATAATTATTGTATTGTCATTTAAATAATTTTATTCATGTAGTTTAATCATTTTCTTCACTGAACACTGGTCTGGATAGTTCTGCACGAAAATGGAGTTTGTTCCAGAACAAGGCAACTCGCCCAACCAGAATTGCTCTACTCTCATTCTGGTTCGCTCTCGTCCTTGCATTTCTATTATATGTACTGTATTGTGTATATCTCACGAGCATTAGGGTTTGTCCAACTTGATTATTTTTTTCTTTTCCGCATACATGAGTTTTCCCGGAAGCCAAACAATAGTTTAGGGATGATATGAGTCCTTAAATCAGTCATTTTGATGTTATCTGTTTTGGGTATAGCTGGCGGCGAATTTGAATGATCCTATCATATATATTAGCTGCACCAGAGCATGAATTTCAGTTGCTAGAGGCATGAATTTCAGTTTTTTCATGTGTAGAATTGGAATTTGAGTGCATTGGTTTGTTCTAATAGTAGTTTATTTCCTGTGATTTAGTTGTGGCTTCTTTTGATTGAGAATGTTTTTGTTTTTGGGTTTCAGCTTACGATTATGCGCCTAATACTGCAACGATTGTTCTACAGTTCCACTTTTTTTTTTAGTTTCTCCCCTTATTGATGGTGTGTTTGTCATTACATCAACACAACATGAGCCCCCGTTAATAGTTTATCATATCCACTGAAAATGCATACATATTGTGGACATTTGAGCTTAATCTTGATAGTTTAGCTTCTTTATATAATCCTCTTCAGGTTTTGCAGGATGGTTCTGCATACATTGTGACCAACCATGTCTACAATTCAATCAAGTAACAACTTAGCTATGGGGTCAGGTATTAGTAACTGTATCCAACATTTTGTTTCTTACTAAATATTGTGTTGTTCCTGTGCTATTTGTGAATTTGGATCTCTTTTGGGTAAAATAGCTTTTTACAAAAACAGGCTTAGCATAGGTCAAAGATGGTATGCACTTTCTTTTTGGTGAGCACCAAAGATGTATTTTTTATTAGTTGGTGGTGGTTGGTGGGGGACACCATTCAGTCCCACTTAACCAATTTCCTTCTTTCAAAAATATTCCTGTAACTTCTCCATATTCTCTGCATTTTCTTCCCCTCATTTTTCACTGCACAACATATCAAATCTGAGTGAGTGAGACAGAAAAGAGAGAAAGGTTAAGCTGTTTCGTAGTCTTCCTATGGAGGTTGCAACTGCTATCGGAGGAGCTTTGCTCAGTGTTTCCTTTGAGAAGCTAGTTGACAAGTTGGCTTCCCCTGAGCTGCGCCAGTTTGTTAGCAAGAAAGAGGTCCAGTCTGAGCTGCACAAGTGGGAGGTTATGCTGCCCAAGATCCATGTTCTTGAAGATGCTGAACGCAAGCAGATCACGACCCCTTTGGTGAAGAGCTGGCTGAGAGAGCTCAGAGATCTGGTGTATGACGTGGAGGATGTTCTGGACGAGTTTGCTACTGAAGCTTTGCGGATCAAACATCAAGCTGCTGCTAGCAACAGTAAGAATAAGGTACACAAAGTCTTGCCTTCTTGGTTTACTACTGGAACTAGTCTGAAGTTGAATGCTAGAATGGGGTCCAAGTTAAAGGAGATCACTGGCAGGTTGGAAACTATGTGTACTCATAAGATTAAGCTCGATCTGGGGGATAAGGCTGTTGGAGGCAGAAGATGAAGGTCTGAGGATACCGTAAGAGTACCAACTACTTCTCTGCCTGATCCTCATATCTTTGGGAGGGATAAGGATAAGCAAGCTATTCTTGACTTGTTGTTGGCTGATGGAGAAGGTGCTGCTGCTGTGTTGGTGATTCCCATTCAAGGCATGGGAGGGTTGGGGAAGACTACCCTGGCTCAACAACTTTACAATGATGAGAAAGTCAAGGTTCATTTTCAACTCAGAGCATGGGTTTGTGTTTCTGACACTTCTGACATTCTCAGTATAACAAGAACTATTTTACAATACGTTGGTGGGGGGACTCATGATGGCAAGACTTTGGATCAACTCCAAGTCGACTTGGAGAAGATTTTGTTCGAGAGGAAATTCTTTATTGTTTTAGATGATGTTTGGAATGAAAAATATGAAGATTGGACGATCCTTTCTAAGCCTTTCAGAAGAGGAGCTCCCGCGAGTAAGATCATTGTCACCACTCGTAATCAAGAAGTTGCAAATTTGGTTGGGACTACTCAAGCTTATCGTTTAGGGGTGCTGTCAGGTAATGATTGGCTTT
>JAYMSW010004232.1:0-11215 GCA_036897725.1 Erodium texanum
ATCAAGGTTAGGGTGAAATTCTGATTAATTGTGAGGGGCATTTAAAACATTTTACACAAAAACTTAACAGAGTTAATGTTTTGTAACGGAAAATTGGACTTTTAGGGGAGTTTTTGCAACGAGAAGATCATCTTGGGTAAGGTATTGGCACAAAAGGTCGATCGCAGGGAGTTATTGCAAATGAAAGGTCGAAGAGGGTATGTATTTGTACTTATCCCTAAAATATATCCGATGCTTACTCGTAAAATGAATGTATTTCTTCTACTCGATTCTCTTTTAAGATAAATCCAAAAACATTATGGAAGCTTTAGTAGTTCCTCAAACACCCGAGAAAATTTGCAACTGTCATGCAACAAAAACAAACATTCTATTCACCAAAGCTTTAGTACTTCCTCGAACAAATTTGCAAACTCATCCCAAGCCAATTACAGTTACATACAAGCAATGCCCGCTCATTCTTAGGGGGCAAAATAAATAGAAATCCACACTCAATAGCCATCAACATTGGCCCCAACAAAAAGAATCTAAAAGGAAAAGTCAAACCTACACCTATATGTGGCACTTACACATAAAAAAAATCAATGCCTTTTGCAATCTATTTCTGTGATAACACTCACAACCACCTCAACCAAGCGTGAAATACTGACTAAGAATATGCTTTAACTTACTCTTCCTTTGTAGGGCTCGAGTATTCAGATGCAATTGCTGATGAAGTTACACCGGACGATGCAGTTGAGGCTGAATCTCCATTTTGATAGCCTATGGGGGCATTTCTGTGTGGTTCGGTTGTTGCACCTTCCTCGGCTAGCTTCTTCATGAGGTTCAAGATGGTAGGAACAAATTTGGTGGACAAGGAGATGAGCCCAGGAAGCTGCAAGGACGGGGTTTTGGAGTTAGTATGCTAAAAAATCATTGATGAAACACAAACTGGAGTTGAAACATAATTTACACACTATCCAATATCTCGTCAACTCAACTGTTCAGTTTTGCTTTGTTTAGTATCTCATGAATGAAATGATTGTTGCAAGTTGCAACTTCAGCAGTTTGTGCAGATAATAACATTCAGGGATAATTGCAGATAGCTAGCTATGGTGTGAACTATACGCCTTTTACATTTAATTACCCCCAACTTTAAACTATTAGATCTAGCTACCTAAACTTTCAAATAAAATGCAGATAGCTCTTTTTTGCTAGAAAAATGACAAAAATGCCCTTGACCCTAATCTCAAGAAAAAGACTTCGTAACTACAAAATACATTTAGATTAGATGTAGAAAACGGTTGAATGTAAAAGTTTAAAGTTTAGGTAGTTGGATGTAAGAGTTTAAAGTCAGGGATAGTTAAGTGCAAAAGGAATGTAGTTCACCATAGCTAACTACAATTTAACCTTAACATTTATGAGAAGTATAGCATACAAATTAGAACTCAATTTTTTAGTGGTGTGTGCACATTCATGTGTGAGACAGGAGCAGGTATGTGAGGAATGATTCTGAACCCATCCCGTCCCAAAACCCAAACTACCCTAGTGAGATCAGAGCTATATATTCTAATCCTACCTATAAGGTCTGAGAAATCAGAGGTCTTATTAGTCCCTACTCAGATAACAAACTTCAATCAATTAGCTTATAGCTTTGTTGATAACAAATTAGGGCTTAGAAACTTGTATAAATTTTATAACTTACAGCGCCATTTTGGAATGCACTCGAAATGTCTAGCTGTACCCACAATGCTTTGCTCAGTAGATAACCAACAAATATGACAAGCAGATACAGAGGATTTCTGCCACAAAGAAACACTAAATTAGCAAAATCCACAACCGATGGAAAAAAAAAACTATCTAAATTGGACCGATAGAATCAATTTGTCGGATATCCACCTCAGAAGAGTCATAAATTCATTGAATCCCAGGATGAGCATGGCAGCAATAGCCCATGGAGGAGGTAACCAGTTGTTGTTACGTTTACTAGCCTCCTGTAAAACAAGAGAATAGAAGTGAACAAACATCATCTTTACAAGGTACTCCAAATCAGCTGTTTACCGACAATTTTAATATATGCATGTGATGTCTGCATTTGTTTATTTATCAAAAGGATAGACAACTTCAAATTATATTATGAAGTGACTTATATAACATATGCAATACTTAACAAAAACCCTGCACATTTACAAATTTGAACCTGAAAGGAACATAGATACTTGTACTCCAATACCATTTTAGCATAGCCTACATCAAGAGCCGACTAAGCATCTTCAGGTAATACTTCTAATTCTTAAAATCATTTTCTACCATTTAATTCATGATTGCTAGTTCAAACACATAACATCCATCATCCTTCTATGTTTATTACTTTATGTTCATCAACTTTACTTTTACTTTGTTAACCAAGCTAGGCTAAACCTAAAGGAGGCTTCTTTATGGTCAAACACTCTTGCAAATAGCTCATCCTCATTGGGCCTTTCATTCAGTACTAACCTAGATAAATGCAAAGGAGGAAACTAAGAACAGATTTGTATATTGTGAAAAATGCCCAAGTTACATCATACAGAATGATTTCTCAGACTAAGTGTCCAAATTCAATCACCACATTTTCAGCTTCCAATGGGAGTAATAGACAAACTAGAGAGTACTTGGTGGTATGATTAGAGAATCTGGGATGAAATCCTGCCTACATCTGCGTGGGATGACCTCATAGGGCATACCAACTACTGAACCACAATCAAAGATTGACCACAAGTTAAAGATGGATGACATTAAAGAAATGAAACGGACGTCCTTTAATAAATGTAAAGGGCTAACTGCCTAACTCTATTTAGAACATGAGGCATTTTCATCTAAATGTGCAGATTTAACGCATCTTTTACAATGGATTTGCACTGCACACACTAAACCCAATATCTAGATGATGTTGCTTTCAGTACTTCTGTGGGAAACCGTGTAAATAATAAAGAACATCCAATATCAGAAAAATGTGACAAACAAAAAAAAGAAAGCATGCCTGCGCGGACAGGGCCTGAGTGACACTGTATTCTGTCTCTGCCTTGAATTGTCTCCATAATGCTTTGCATTGTACAGGTGTGATCAATGTTCTTGCAGGCTGAACCTGCATAGAAAAAAATCCACCAAAAGATGTTAACAGGGCTACATGGTATATACAAGATTTCCTAACATGAGAGCACAGTAGAGCATCAAGTGCGTAGGAAGCCCCAATCATCCCATTTAAGTTCCAAATCAAATTGATATTTTTAAGTATTGCGCTAGCAAATTTGCCGCTTATAACATTTGATAGGGAATTCCAAATCAAATCCATTCTTTTGCAATATAACTCGTAACAGAATCTAGATGTGTTATCAAATTTTAAATTGTTGTCTTTTTTAGCAAAGAATCAGAAACCGAGAGGTTTATGAAGTCAATGCTTACCGATAAAAATACAGGGAAAGGAAATTCTAGCTATTAGATTTCATATAACTTGACAGCCATGAAATTATTTTTCCCTCGTCCAAACTGTACAAGAAATACTTCAGTTAAATAAAGAAGTAACCTTTTGCCAAGTGGTCGAGGCCAATGGATCAGCCAATACAATGCTTCTGTCAGTAGAACCGATCTTGGTATCCATCAAAGAAAGGGATAGTGATTTCTCAATATTATCATCTTCATCATCATCCAAACGTAGTGCAGCCATAACAGAAAGCAACTTTAGTGACTGGAAAAAGGTTTGCAGATGGTTAATAGAGATCCAGATGTCAGAAAAACTTATGATTCGACATTATTGAAAAGTACAAAACGCCCCATACCGAAGAACGAGCAACTTTAGTGATTGCTGGGATGTCTTCTTTCCCCGTCCAAACCCGGGGCATTGAATCTGAATCATGGCTAAACAATGTTGAAAACCTGTTCACAGTTTTTTTTCGGTCAAAAACCACAGATGCCATCAAGGACAAGAATTATAAGTAATAATGATGGGGGAAAAAATCAAACAATTTAATTCAGATGTTGCAATGAGTTGTTACCGATCCTTCATACGGATCAGGATCCTTCCAGATTCTTCCTTTGCCTTTGCTTCAACCACACCTCTAGCATAATCCTTCAAACTGGTCAGCATTTTATCTTTCGTTTGTTCGTCAATGTCAAACCCACTAAGAGCACTGGAGAGCCCATAGACTGCTGAATCAGTCTCACGTCGAAGGAGTTTCCTTATTGCAGGCCAGGTTTCATTATTTGCTCCATCTAAAAGGGCCTCCACAGGTGCTGATAATGCCACATTCAGTTTTCCCTGTATTGTGCATTGTCAGTATAACTGGGACAATCTTCCATGATTTTTTTTATAAGCAATACCATGCAGCTCCTGAGGCCTGATTTATGAACCAAGCTCTTAAATGCTTTCTCCCCAACAGGTGTTGGTCCATGATTTATGAAGTCCCGCATTAAGCATGCAATCTTTCATTACGTTACAGATAAGATGAGGTACATTAATATGCAATCTTGCATGCATATGATATATATTTCAGTGTTAATACACATCATATGCTAAAGCATGCAGTTATAGACACAAGAGGCTTAGACATTTCCGTTGCCATACAAAGTTTCTTGCTTAGGCCCATTCTTACAACTATCTGCCAAATTAGTTTCCAATAGTTCCAAATCACATTTGAGGTTGTCAAACAATGAAATCAAATGAGCTGGTGTGTTATCATACCTCGTACAATTTGTTAAACTCAGCTAGCTTGGCAGCACGAACTTCATCAATATGTGCATCTATATCACGTCGAAGCTTTTCCCTTGTTTTAGACGTGTCCCAGTTTGCTTGTTCAATAACAGTATCTGCGGGAATAATGTGGTCATGTCAAAATATCCATGGTTAAGCAAGAAATGCTAATATGTTTAATTTTAGCTGTTTCAGCATGCCATATACGTGTGAATTGACAACTCATCCGCATGTTCCACTGACTGTGCAACAACCTTTTTTTCGTCATTATTTGTTCACTTGTTCTGGTATTTTCAACCCTTTTTTCTCTCTAATTTGTGGATTGTGTTCTTTAGTTTTTTTTCCGAATGATGGAAAGGAGCCCCTAGAAGTAACCGTACCTGCACATCCTTCATCAAATTTAGCCATGTACAGCTTAGCACAGTCATGAGCAGCCACGGAAAATGCTTCCCCTCCGTTGACTGCTTTATCAAAAGCTTCCTTGAATTTATCATGTGTTACAGACCTTAGATGTCCCAGCACACATTGGAATGCCGGTTGGACAAGCTAACATATCATAATGAGACCAAAAGATATCAGTTAAATTCACAAACTGGATGGAAGAAAATCTTAAATAGGAAACGGTATTGACGGTCAATTCCAATCCATTTATTTTACGACAACAATTCAGTCAGCTGTATAGCAAAAAGCAAACCAATATAGTTTCACAAGGAAACTGCAGAGACGTATTACCTGCAGCAACTTTTCCTCTAGCTGCTTTTGCTTCGCAGTTCTGACACCTTCATCGAAGAAGATAACTTCATCATTATACCTGAAGTGGAGGCAAATAATGTCAATAATACAGATATGATGTTTGAGTAACTTATGAATTTTGAGCTCCTAGATTCACTTTGTGAATTCAACAGTTCATGGCGCACTGAGATAACTAGTATGGCAAAAGCGCTTGTCACAATTTTACCAGCCCATCTAATATGCATCATCACATAGAAATTACGTTTCAGTTATGGATTTCCAGAGTAAAATAGGTTTTGTTTCAGACACATGTTAACAAAATTTAACCAGCACAAAGATAATTCAATTAACATGTAACATATGGGCTTTGAGGTACACCATATTTTTCATTTATAAGGACTGGTTATCATTAGATCTATTGAACGGAGAGAATATATCCACTATCATAGAATACATGCTATACATTTGTGATCTCATATTGCCACCCTTCCCTCTCCGAGTCATATTGAACCTTCAATACTAATCTCATGTCATTCAATGCCTCCTATATCACACAAGCATGTATATCAAATACCATGCCCCTATTCTTATGCATGGAAACAGTTTAGAGCCCATACATTTTTCAGTTAGACTCAAAATTCTGCTCCCAGTGTTACTAACTCACACTGGCATAGATTATCCGGTGGCATTTACACATGCATGCACAAATAAGCAATTTTTGCTCAACTTCGAATAGATCTATTTAATGCTCATAGGTAGCAAGCATAAAGCTACCTTAATGGTATTAAATCACATCACTTAGCTTTCCCCAGTGAAAAATAGATCAAAAGGCACGAACTTACTCTGATAGACATTTGCCCAAAATTGAGCTAAGCTTCTTCCCAAACCCAGGGTATGGACCAGATTGTACAGCCTCTTCCAGTTGACACCAGTCCTGTGATAATTTTAATGGAATTCATTAATGTCTATAAATAACATGAAAGAAACGGAGATGGCAATTTGTGGAGCATGTGAAAACCAGGCACCTCATTAGTAGAAAAAGAAGCATATTTCTCATTTGCAATTTCATCACAACGCACTGTAGCCACCATGACCTGCAATAAATAATAGTATGAACATCGAAGTAACATGCATACTTGACAAGTACACAGTGATAACTGATAAGTAGATATTTTCATATTACCTTATGAGCGGGAAGATCGAGGTCCTTGTTTTCTTTAATTACTTTCCAAATTTCCTGTGCACTATAACAAAACCCTGAAGCTGGAACTACACCTCTTCTATCTCCAGCAAGCCCACCAGGTGCAATAGAATGGAAGAATCTTTGCCTCAAATTAGCAACCTTCATATCAACCAAAACAAATTAACAAAGCACACAATAATATCAGAGAAGCATGCTAGGCCAAGAAATTCACTTATGTGCCCATTAATTACAAGCTCAGGGTAAAGTAGCCACCAAGAAAAATGGACCAGATACATACCAATAACCCTATTTAGGACAAATCATAAAATGAGTCAATTTCAATGTCAGAAAAATTTGAGAGCAATAGAATTAGACTAAATAAGCAAACCTTTTTTTGGAATCTTGCATTCCCTTCATTTACTTTGCTTAACAAACACATTTTCATTTCAAAGACAATACATAATAAAACATAGAAACTTCATTTTCCTTTATTTTCAAAAGATCCCTTACAGATACACATACACCTCTTACATACCTGCTCCTTAAACTGTTCCTCCTTCTCCTCATAACTACTAAGAGCACCAACGTCAACCTGGCCATAGTAATAGCAAACAGGATTACAAAAAAAAATCCCCCGTCTGCTTATCATTATAAGGAGAAAATACATGCTCCGGTTAAATAAAAGTGTACCATCTTACATTAAAAAATTCACTTAATGGAGTCTCCTTGTGGGCTTCAGGCTTAGGAACAGAATCCCATATCTGCAGTGAAAGAAACAAGATAAGGATAGGATGAAGTAAATTAGGTGGTGAGCTAGAAGCAATGTATCACTCACCTTCTGAATATCTTCTCTTAGAACAGGTTCCAAATTTTCCAGTGGTGTCTACGAAAAAGGAAAAACAACATGCAATTAAGAACTCAGATCAACCAAACAAGGCCTCAGTTTTCATACCAAGAAACAATTGAATAAAAGTGCCAGACATCTGTTAAACTACCACATTAAGTAACACAAAAGAGAACATACCCTTGTTTTATCACGTATGACAAACATCAGTGTCGTCTTACGTGGACTAAACAATCGCATCATGACCTGTAAACAAACATCACCAGAAGGTTGATGATTGGTTATTTTGACATTCAGAATACGTGTTTAAAGAAGACTGGTAGATAAAGTACCTGGAATACAGTCTTCAACAGAGGCTTATTTGCAGCTTGCTCACGACCAATATCATGGCACCACCTACAAAGTACCCAAAGAAAATTGAGCCCGGGAACTATTAGATCCGGTTCTAGAAGCTTACATATCAGAAACCAATCTTCATAAGAGTTAAATTGCAGCTTACTATTATTAGATGTACAAACTTACATGTTTATTAGCACGATATCAGAAACAGCGAGAGCAAAGAGAGCACTCTGCTTCTCAAAGGCAGTATCATCCTAACAAGAGACAGCACTAATTTAACTTGACCGGGCAACAAATTGCAAATCGTAAGGAAGTAAATGAACTAAATGCATAATGGATGTGTATGTGTTTGTTACGGGATGGTGGTGGAGAGCGTGCATGGTACAGAGCCATCAAAATTAAATACAAAATAACTAAAACTCTGATGGATACACTAATGCAAACATACCTCTCCTCGTTCTCTACCATCAGTACCCTCCAAATCCATTATGATGGTTAGGGGATCAATACCAGCACATTTAGCACACCAAATGCCTTTAGTGGTCTGTGACCTAAAAAGGAGAAACACAATCAGTCAGTTAACTGGCCTCAAACCAAAAAATACAATTGACACGATATCAAGATATAGGAACATGCCTTCCCTTAAACGCGTCCATTTCCCTAAAGTTGGTATGAAATAAATGATTTAACAGTGTGCTCTTCCCTGTCCAAAACAGAAAACAATGAGAAATCATTTCTAAGAACACGTCACTTCTAATGCACCATCATGATGACAACTAACGTTCAACATGGCAGTTACAGTACTAACATATGAAAGATAAATTACTCATGTATGTCAAGATTTGATAGATGCAACACAAGAAGATGAATGACAGTCTTATCTTAAGTTTTTAACTAATTTATAGGTTGAAGTGGTGCCCCTTTAGTTTCAATCATGCACTGGCCATGACATTGAGGAAGCATAAAACTAAGTTACATTTTGATGGAGATGATATTACGTACCACTACTTTGTGGGCCCATGATAGAGACAACGGCATATGAAAGCCCGCATTCATGCAGTTTGATCTCCTTGATAAAACTTTCAACTCCGGTGACATTGAATCCCCCATCTCCATCAATAAGCTGAGTAGAACAGCATTCATCTACCCCTGAAAAAGACAACAATCATAAGTTAGTGAAGAATCAAACCCACGGCTTCTAAACCTTGCAGTCCATGATTTAAAAAGTGATTGGCACATCATTCAGGCCTAGAGAAACCTTAAAATGGGAGCACACAACTGGTTTTCAACATTGGCTTAGCACCAAAATTGCTTGTCAAAACTATCATTTTCTCACTCCAAAAATCCATTTCAAGAGAAAGATCTAGCAAGAAATCGTGTGATTAACTTTTTCCATGCCATTGTCATCATCAAATCCGTCAACAAAAAGGAAGCAGCTATACAGATTGGCAACCAATCCAAATAATTTTATCAAGCATCAACCTCAAAATAGCTAAAACCTTGGTTTTCTCCAATACAAATAATGATCCTAAACTTAAATTCTTCCGCCCAAACTCCAGCATTTTCTCAGCAACCAAACAAAAAGAAAGAATCACCCTTCCAAATCCCAAACCAACTTTATCAAACAAATAATCTCATCTATAAGAAAACCTACGAATCAGATCAGCTAGAGACAAATTGGAGCCTGAAACTCTCCATTGATCTGGAATCAATACGGCAATTAAATTAAGCAAAAACGGTTACAGAACGTAAATCAATAGTAGCTTCCAAAATCAAACATCATTCACAACACGAAACAGGTTTGTGAGCAATTATTAGAAGATCTACGAAGAGAGGAGAGAGATTAGCAGATCAAATGGATCGGAGAAATTGGAATCGAGAAGCTACCCATTGCAGAGAATTCGATTCCGGCGCAGATTGATGAGCTGAGAAATGCTCCTGATGGTGCGAGAACAGATCGGAGAGAAGCACGGAGAAGAGAAGGAGATCAAGGGAGCATCTGCGTAATCTTCTTCTCCGTTGTTCTTTAATGGTAGGCTTGACTGTCCCCGATCAACTTTTTTAGTAAAATAAAAAGTTACCTAACAATTCAAATAAATAAGTCCATAGTAAAAAAAAAAATAAAGAACTCTGGTGACGTGGCGAGTTACGATTGGGTGACAGAGGTCAGCGGGAAGGAATGGTTCGCACATGGTGCGTGCGTGCAACAGCAACAGTTCAGTTTCCAATTCTTCGGGTGGGTAGGAGGATGACATGGCGGCGGTGGAGTTCTGGTGGGATGGCCCACACCAACCGACTTTCTGGGGCCTACTGGCCGTCCATTCATCTTTCTTTATGCAAAAGTTTGGACGGCGCGATTGAGGTCTACTTTGATGTGTGGTACATCTGCTGACGTGGGTGTTGCTGACCTGGCGTTCTGTGTGCGGCGGGTCCCATGTAGTTTGAAGCCAACATTCTCGTCACGTTGATACCATATTGATACTGTATTCTTCCTTGTTGGCGATCCATCCTCACTGTACATTGATTCTCTGATAATAAAATACATTAGAATTTCAAAATACAAAATTGATTTAGATAGACAAATGAATTTATTTGTTGTAAGGGTATTTCACAGTGGATTTTTTTCAAAAAGAAAATCATTTTAAAGATTTATTTATAAAAATAAGTTACTTGAAAAGTATTTCATTTTATATTTTACTTTCTTGCCGATGAAAACTTGTATGTTAGGGGATTTGAACCCAAGTGGGAGGATAGCAAAACAAAAATTACTATTGAGCTACAACTAGTTATATGCTTTTGATAGTTCAAAATCTATTAATACTTGTGACTGGTATTTTGTCACTAATGTAATATTTTTAACACCTTTGTTACCGTATATTTTGTCTATAATTATTTTTTTTCATTCATTCGTTATTAATTAATAACTTTCAAACATTTTTTTTGTATAAACATGTTAGGAAAATTAATAATAGGATGTTCATAATTGAAAGAGGTCTAGACGATTTGATTAAACAACATTAAAAAACACATACAATAACCATCGTCAACATTGAGTACAATCTCATCCATGTAAGGTAGGGCAATGTCTCTTGTTGTGACCCGAATGACGACATATTGAACATTTATTCCCCGACGTGGAGTCCTTTAAATCCATTTCATTGCGAATTATATTCTTCGATCTTCCTTTGTGTCGTTTTGTGGAACGATCAACATAATGAGTAAGACCATAATAAGGTGGAGAATGATCTGGATGACCAACTGGATTGAATGTACCTTTGTAAATATCTCTGATCACCTCTAGACGATAATATATGGATATATATTTAGTATGGTTTAGGCTTTTGTGACTGCAAGCAGCAAGAGCATGAGTGCATGGATAATGAAATGCTTGAAACTTACCGCAACCACATGTTTT
>JAYMSW010004233.1:0-11215 GCA_036897725.1 Erodium texanum
CAATCATGATCAACACAGACTAAAATCACCATTAAGATTTGATGTTTATACAAATTGGAAAGATCACACAGAAAGACCGATGAAAGAGATATTTACAAGCATTTACCTATATGACAGATTATTTGCCAGCGCCCCTCATAAATATGCAGGTTATCTTCCCAACACGTGGGACCTTTACAACGGAGGCTAATGAATATGTAGCTTACACTTAGAGAACACCACGCAGCGCCGCACACCCAACCCAACAAGCATCTGCACAATCCCGTCGCTCCGTTGCATCATAATTTAAAGATCCAGTAGCCTGACGAGGAACCTTGTAGAAACATGCATCAAAGAGTATGTCCAGATTCATCGAGCCTGAGAGTTGTCATCGGCGTATATAGACACACAAGCATCTGCTGCACCAGCAGCTAGAAGAGCTTGGTAGGGATGAAAGGAGAGGCAGCTTACAGAACCGATCTTCTGGGCCATAAAGGAAGGATAATATCGAATGGTGCCAAGTTGATCACCTTCCAAGTTAAATACTTTGATTAGTTGCTTTGCAGAGCCACTGGCAATCAATGGGGCATGTCTGTGTACAGCTAATGCTGTGAGTGAGCCCCTGTGAGCATCGATTGTGAGGTAGGTCTCGCTTTGATTTCTGATATCAAGGAATTGGATGTCACCGGCCTGAGATGCACTAATAATCTGACACAGACAGACAAATCAGGCTACTGTTCATTTCCAGAAACTAGATCGAACTAAATTCTTACAGAAGAGCATAAAAATGCTCAAAAACTAGATCCAACATTAATGTAGAAGTCTTACCTTTGCTGGATCAAGTCCAGGTTGAAAGCCAATCCCGACAACTCTTACTTTCTGAATGTGTGGCCGTGTTGCACAAACAAGCCTAAGAATTTACAAACATGGTACAAGGCATTTCAATAATTTGAGACATAACTCACTAGCCAAGTCATGGTTTGAAACACTTAGAAATCACGTAGCTCAACACGGCATAGGAGAGAGTTGTTAGAAAGTATGCAGAAATAGTCAACATAAAGAACTTACATATCAGGTGTTCGGACATCATATACTCTGACAGATCCATCCACAAATCCAGCAGCAAACTGACCCCCATGAACTTGAGAAGCAGACTAGACATAGAAAGTGCAGGGCAAAAGGAAAAATAAGTGATTAACAAAACACAAGCTTGTTGAAATTATCAGGCTAAAAAAGGTGAAAACAGATGTATGTAGCATGGTTAAATTTTTCAAGTACCCTAACATTATTTGGAAAACATGACGGATTACAAGGCAGAAATATTATAGCCAGTATATGAGATAGGTTTAGCTCACCAATGCGGAGATGCTGCATTCTGATGCAGAAGGAGGAGAATGAACAAGCTGCTCCTTATCAAGGTCCCAAACCATGACGGACGATATCTCACCAGATGCATACTATTCAAGACAGAAGGATATCAAAATGGAGGAAGAATAAAAACAAAACCTTAGAAATGTTAACAAAACAATTCCCTCCCAATCCCCCTTTAAGATATTCAACTAAAGTTGACCAGAATTGGTCCCCACAAGACATTTGGCACCTTGAGCAAAAGCCAGGGTTACATATTAAAGCAAGAAAGTACCAAATATCCAGACTGTTGTTGCCAATCCACCACAGCATTCACACTCCGCACACCAGGTTTGTGTCCTTGGATTGAAGAAAATGCAGTGACAAGCTTTTGTTTACTCTTCACTGTATAATCTTTCCAAATACGGATATTACCATCACCTAATTCAGAAATAAGAATGTAGTATTAAGTAAAACAATATCTCAAAACACTACCTAAGCAGACAAAGCAATGAAAAACAGTTTACATGAAGCAACTAGAAGCAAACTGTCGTCAAGCTCATTAACAAGGCAGAGCTTAGAAATTCCTTTGTCAGGAAAGTCATGATTATCGAAACTGTTCAAGACACTATCCCTCTCATAATTCCATACCCTGAGGAAAACAAACACCCAAAATAATTAGTGAATAACAGGTGATAAAACATAGATTAACAAGGAAAGAAAAAAAATGTACCAAAGCAACTAAATGCCAAAGCACCAAAATTCTATTTGATCAAATAAAACTCAAAACTTCACAATGACAACAAATTAATGTCCAGACTGAAAATACATCTACATTATGAAATGAGAAAAGATAAAATTGATTATTTGTATTGTTATAAATTAATAAATTAACAAAAGGTCACTATCTACAACATTATTATTAGTCTTGATACCAACAGACAGCAACACGAGCAGAAGCAGTGGGAGGAAAGAGCCTATTTACACCCTCCTGTCTAATCATGTATTATAACTGTGTACTTTCATAAGATAGAATTTCCAATACTTTGTAGAGGATATTAGAACAGTCACCACAGAATGTGTTTTATGTGTAATGAAGGTTCCCATACCTGATCCTTTCATTTTCATCTGCAGCAACCACAATAGGATTAAAAGGATGCAGCAAGGCTTTTTTTGTACCCGTCTCAAACTTGGTATCCCAGCTAGCAATGGGCTTATTGAGCTTGGTAACAGCTGACCAAGAAAATAAAAATTAGAATCTCCTAAAGATCTTGCAAAGAACAAAATCAATGTATAGGAAAGAAAATCAATTAACACCCACAAGAGTGCTGGCATTTTACTATGTGCTCCAGTGCAAATTTCTCACGCTCTTCTCTTCTAGCTAATAATTCTTCACTATCATCCGCTGCAGCAAGAAGTGGCTTGGAGAAATGACCACAACTCCAGTTGTAGATTGTTGACTGTGGAAGAAAGCTACGATCTGAAACCCCAGAGGGTCCAGCAGCATTTAAAAGTGGATCAGCCAGTCCCGAATCTGGGGAATTCATGATATGAGGTCTAAACTCCAAAGAGCAAACTCTTCGCATTCCTGTCAAGTAATTTGGCCGGGGAGGGCTGACAGGTGGAGTTCTGAATGTTAAGGGCAAATGACCTAAATAACACCAACAAGAAAACATGGTTACACAAGATAATCATTGATGAACATATATAGTAACAGGAACATAATGATCGTTTTACGTCCTGGCATTATAAACCAAGGAATGTTTTCAACCACAAGGGAAGGCCCTATAAGGCAATAATGGATGGTGTGTTTTCAGGAAACGGATGTGAGGGAATGTCCACACACCAAGCTACAATACTAATCACCAGCCACGTTCCTGGGCACTAACCAACCTTAGATTTGTAATAACTTCCAAATAAAGTTGACTGAAGAGACATTACCTCCATTCATGTCAAACCACGAGCTTGATCGTACTAATCCAGCAAAGGTGGGAGTAGGAGATGCTGATGTAGATTCACCAGGCCGAACAGCACCAGCAATAGGCTTTGCAGGTTTTGCCACAACTTGTTCAATCCCAATGATGGAAAGTACACGACGCCCAAGTCTTGCTATGCGTGGTGATGGATCCTTGGCTAAAGTACACATAGCCAACACACATTGTGAATACAAAGCGTTATCTAGTGGTTTTGGCCTTGAACAATTAACCCCATTGCTGACGGCGTCATTCAGAACACCAGAATCAGAAAGTTGCGAAGAATCATCAGACAATGGAGATCCATGCATGACTCCAGAAGTGGCAAGAGGGCTACTGGTGGAGACCTTTCCATCTCGAATTACTGATGGATTTTCATTGCCTACTCTCAACAAAGGACCAATCTGAGAAGAAACAATGCTTCCATGTGGCGAGTATTGATTCGGATTGCTACCTTTAATATGAGCCAAAGAAGGCAAAGAGTTGAGCAGAGAATTAGATTGTGGTTTCCAATATGCAGCGGCGATGGACTTCAGGTGCTTGTTATGGCCAAAGGCAAAGCGTGCAAGAGCTGTCAAATACAATGAGACAGAAATTCAGAATTTATATCTACTGAGTGACAGGCAAATGTAAAATGATGTGATGATAGGAGAGTTTAACCATGATATTTAAATTATTTCATGAATCAATATTTTCAATATGCAGCAAGAAAAATAAGAACAAAATAAAACCAAAGGAAAATAGGTTATAAGGTTACACCTAGATTGCTTATTACAGCATCTGATGAAACATGGCACAACACACACACACACACATCCTAGACACCCCTTCTTTCAAGCTAATTGGAGTACACCACGGCGCATTTTCAACCCAATGACATCAATGTGATGAAGTTGAGAGCTTTAAATTACCTACAGCAACCTCTGCTCTGACCAGTGGGCTACCATCTGAAACAACACTTAAGAGACTTCTGACAATGCTAACTTCAGCCTTTATCTTTTCACCATCATCACAATCTTCATCACCTCCAATACCCTCTCTGCATGAATCTGACCCGATATCAAGCAGAGTGCCCAGAGCAAAAACGGCAGAGGCCCTAACCTGAAATGGATGCATGAGAAATCGGGTAAGAGATGTCTAAGTCAAATGTGATCATGAATGGGAATAAAAATTTAAAACATGAACCTCCGGTTGGGGCTCCGACAGTAGAGGAGCATATATGGCCGGTGCATCTGCCTGTATGCCTATTACTTGGGCCTCTGTAAAATCTTCCCACAACTTCCCCAGACAAAGGCAAAGCCACTGAAGAAATAGGGGTTCTGTCTGTGCATCGTTTGGAATGGAACCCTGAAGATGCTTCAAGCAAACATGTATTAGACCTGCTTCAATACAGGCTTCCTGACCACGTCTATGCCCATCTACAATGACTGCCAGGACAAATGCAGCCATTGCACGCTGTTCCGGATATGCTTCCATACTATCAAGAAACCTGATGAAATATGTGTGGCCCCCATCCTTTACCAGATCTACCTGACATGACTGTTACCCCAAAAGACGGAAAATCGTTAGTATTGAAAATATGCAGAAAAAATAGGAGAAAACATAATGGGCAAAAATATATTTCTTCCTAGTAGCTTTGACACACAAGTCGCAAGAGACACAGGGATCATAAAAGAACACAAAGGAGCAGTTTTTATTCTTGAGGGATATAAATGTCACTGAGAAAGTTCAGAAACATGAATAGTAGCATTAGGATACAGTGTTGCTGGTATATATCACAAGCTTCCAGGCATATGCACCAGCTATATATGGTCTACTGTCAGAGCCCCAACTAGAGGTTTAAGTCTATGAGATTTTATCTCCATATTTGATTCATACATCTTTTGCCTCATTTATCTTGCCACTATTTCAGGACAAGGCCTCTGCCCTTTTTTCGCTGGATACTCTGCAAGTTGCATATCGGGTCAGATTCATGCAGTGAGGGTATTTGAGGCGATGATGACTGTGATGATGAAAAGTTTCATCTGCGCCAAAAGGAGAAGATACACCTCTTTTCCCTCCGCATAAGAAAATGTAGAACTATAACTAACTTGAATATAGCTACTTTCAAAGAATTGCTGTCCTATCAAATAATACTAGATAAAAAGATAAGTCAACACCTATTTTAGTCAATATCTTTAGTGCACTTAAAAATATCTTATTTACATCTACAGGGTTCACAATGTATAACACGCTATTAGCATTTAGATAAACATACATCAGAGTAAAACAACAAATGTAAGTGTTAACAAAAAGAACAAATTGACACGTATAACATTGCTGAAGTGAGAACCTTATCAAGAGCAAGTATCTTTGTCCAGATGAAAACAAGAATTTGCCGTAACTCCGGTGTTGTTGTTTGCAACAGCTTCAGAACATATGGAAAAATTCCAACAGATAAAGCCTATAAAAAAATAAATAAATAATGGTATAAGGAAACACAAGACTTAATCCGTATTTCATGGAGGGTACAATAAGATGAAACAACACTGTCACAAGTAACTACCAGATCCACAGCCCATGGTCCCATGTCAAGGAATCTTCCCAGAAGAACCAATGCGCGAAACCGATGGCATTGACTAAGTAAAACCTGAAGAGTTAACAGACAACTAATTATACAAAAAGGATAATGGAAAAGGAAAAAGAAAATCTGCACAGGAAAAAAGAGAAGAAATAACCAATGAACTTTGCCGAGTAGAACAAAAAAAGTATAAATCTACTTTTATCTAGGGATGACAATCTCACCCGAACCTCATGGGTACTCAGCCACCTTTTGACCCATTAGGGTAGGGTATGTGTTTCAAATTTCATGTTTCAGGTATGGATTTGTGATACAATATTATTGTTTTTATTTCAAGAAAGTACTGTCACCTGTCAAACTTGTTAAAGAAAGGAAGTAAGTACAGATGACGTCAAAACAATGAGGTACTGACATTTGTATGATTACATTGATTAATATATACATTAAACCCTGTTTAGATGCTTTAAACTTTATAAACCATTGCACTTAGTTATTTGGATTAAATTTTGACATTGAAATTTACATACTAGCTTACTTGAAATTGCATTTAAGAGTTCATGATATATTAGTCGATGATGAATATGTGTTTAAATAGATTGTCGGGGAGAACTATGCCTTACCAAGGAGTAGCACATTGGACACCACACTTCACCCAAAAGACTAGCCTATCAGGGTATAGGTCCAAGTATATCAACTCTTCTTTAAAACTTAAATTATCCGATGCGGGCCCTAGACTCATATACGTTCACACACCTAACAGTTTCATATATATGTAGTATGGCAAATGGGTAACCGAAAGGAGAATGAGGAATATCCATACCCAAATGGGCAGGAAGGGAGATGAGAGATCAAACCCAAATGGGGTTATGGGTAAGGTATGGAAGATGGAGGTTGATTTGGGTATGAATAAGAGTATGGTAAATCCCTCCCTGAACACGGCACCGGCACATTGTCATCCCTACTTTTATCCCCAACCTATAAGGCCAAGAACATTTATTGAAAATAAATAAATTAGCGCTACATGCATGACGCATGACTAATAGAATCAAATAGAGATGGCAATTAGAATCGAGATTAAAGCACAGGTTAGCATGGGTAAATAATAAGTTGTTCCAATATCAATCATTCAATCCATATGACTGAACTGAGTATAGGCTACCCTTAACTCTACAAAAACTAAAGTACAAATAGCAACAATCAGGTACCGCAACCACAGAAATAGAAACTTCACAAGGATTATGTAACACGCAGCCCAAAAAATGAGGGTTACTATAATGAGATTACTGTGGCCTTTAAATAACAGAAGAAGAAAAAATGAACAGTGGCAGACCTGAAGAACAATAGGCAACTGCTCTGGGGGTTTCTTATGTTCAGATCCATGGTCAAGCCATACCTCGAAAGCAGTCAGTTGCTCTGTGAAAAATGGGCTTGGCTGAAACAGAAAGATCAATGAACATGTTCATATGTGAGCACATATGAACAGGCCATAAACCCTAAATTTAATTCTGAACAAATAAAGTAATAGCATGCATGCACACATAGAACCATGCATTTATATCATTGTGCAAGCATAAGCACCTGGAATTCTGCATTTGGATCCTCGACTAGAGCTGGAAGCTGAGAAAGGCATATTTCAGCAGCCATATCCCAGGCATCCCTGCGCACAATTGACAGTGTTACAAAAATAATGATGTTTGAAGTACTGAGCATAGAAGTGCATATCACATATTGGTACCACATATGATGCTGATGGGTTGGTGGTAACATTGGATGAGAAATTGGGGAGCAGTTTGCCGAACGCATCACCCTCTCGGCGAGTAAAAAGTTTCGAAATAGACTGGCAACTAACAAATCTTGCCTGAACAGTCTCTGAAAAAGATCTGCAGCGCAAAACTTAAAGTATTGGATACAGGTACTACCAAAAGAAGTCATGTGTAACCAGACATATCATATTGAGGACAGTATGACCTATAAAATGAGTATATTATAAAGAAAACTACCGTGAGGGAGGACATTCCATGCAATTGTGTCAGTGACTGCAGTGAAAATCCAATTTAACTCGCCCAAAAGTGTTTTCCGGTCATTTTGACGGCCAGGAATTCTATCTATCAGTGAATAATCAAATGACTCACGTAGTAATGAGCGAGTACAGAACCTGGAACACAATTTAGAACAAGATCATTTCCTTTGCAGTCAAATGAAAGAAAGGGCAGCGGATTTACAGGCTCCTGTTACAAAACAGAATAAACTATGTTTCTATCCCACACAGATAAGGTGAGTTTGTTCATAAAGAGGCTCTATCACAGATCTAAAAGTCAGTGCTAAATTTAGGCTGATGCATATAAAAAAGGTCTCTTTTAACCACTCCAAACACATCGCAGAAAAATAGCAAAACAAACTGATAGAACTTTGGTTAACAGAACACAAATACAATCTGCCAAAAGGATGTGACCGAGAAAGATAAAAAAGATACGCGAAGTAAATAATAAATAGGAGAAGACTCACCATCTTAGTGCCATCTGGATAGGTGTAGTGAGACATGAAGTAAACACATCAGCAGGAAATTCAGCACTCTGAGGAAGTGTCTCATGTGGTTCACAAGCTGCAAGAAGAATGCAATCCCTTGTGGATCCCCAATCTTGAAGCTATCAAAAAAATATAAGTTAGATGTAATTTGAAGAGATTAATTCTTGAATGATGGATGCCAAAGACAGCCAAATAAAGAAATCAATACCAAACATTATATGAATACCTCGATAAATGCATTGACAATCATTCCAGCAGCAGAACAGTCAAAGACGTAAATAGAAGGTGTCTTCAACCAGGAATCAAGATCACTAATGGGCAGGGGGATATATTGTGTATAGCTCTGCAAACACCACCAGTTAGAACATACCAAAAATCTACTATATGTGGCAGTAAAACACTACAGAGCAAGTAAAAAACACCTTATTGAAGAGCCAAATTTCACCATTAGCAGTTGGCTTTGGCACACCATGTCCGTTGTAATGAAACAAAACCCTTTCAGACTTGGCATATTTCCGACATGTGTTACAAAGTTTCTTCACTTCATCAACAGTTGGATCAAGTTCATGCTTATAGCGAGCCTGCAGATTCAAACAGCTAATCTGAAACAATGAAAACCATACAGATTATGTCATGCAGATGCAAGGAAAGAAAACTAACCCTGGGTTGCCATCTTTCGTACTGACTACTTAAAGTTTTTGCAATTGTTTCGAGAGCTTTCTGAGGTGCCATAGAAAACGGATCTGCAAGGCGAAGAAAAATAATACTGAGATGATGACCATTTCCATTTTCTCCACAAAAAAGTTAATGAAGCGCAAATAGCTCTAGTTTGTATCACAACTCAGTATAGTTTAACGCATATGATCAAAGAAGAAAATAACATGTTTTGTATTCTATTCTAGATTCTAAATCTAGTGCCGTGTTAACAACTAGAACTAGATTCTCCACACCAAAAAGATAATGCATAAGAAAACTGTTCTAGTTTCTATAACTCGGTATATTACATGGTGGCGATGATTTAAAAACTACGTGTTATGGATTTGAGATTCTAAATCTAGTTCCAAGTTAATAACTAAAGCTAACTCATAAACGAAAACACGGTGTGGAGTTCAATAGTTATCCCCACACAAGAATAAGAAAACAACCAATAATGGTATATATTTAAGCTTGCAAACTTGCTTACCATCCGGAAGTTCATTATTTTAGAATCACATTTTATAGCGTATAAGTGACAAAGGACATATGCTAATAGAATTATATAATTTAGTACGAAGTTTTCACTAGAACGGAAGACACTAATGAGTGAAGTTTAGTTTATGAATGTCATGTACAATCGCATCATATTGCCGATAGGAACAGATATACATAACAACAAAAACATCATATTTGAGAAGAAGAAAAATAAGAAGTTTTAAATTATGCCATTTAGTAGTATAATAGCGAAGAGAATTAAAATATGCATGTCTAAACGCATAGATCATAAAAAAGGAATAGATTTAAATAGCATGTATCTGCCAGTTGAATTAAAAAAATTGTTAAAAACTCCAGTAGCCTCAGAAAGAAATACTGAAATAGAAGTTTCACGTGCTAGCAATTGATACAAAAGAAACAAGCAACAGAAATAAATGTGAAAGTAAACCTATCCAGCACTCCATCCTGGCACATGGTGATATCTTTATCACATCAGGAGGATCAACACTGATGTTTAAACATAAAACTAGAGCTACACATCCTGTCTTCATCTGCAAAAGAAATAAAACAACATAGAATTCAACCAACACAGATAGATTTAGACCAGTATGAAATTGTTAGCACTTATTCACGGCATCAGTTAAAATTCACTGGTTGAAAGTTTTGCAAGGATGAAAGAGGAGCAAAAACATAAAATAAGGAACCATGTGATGCAAATTTTAGGTGAACTTCGAAAGATAAATGCAAAGCTATAATCTATCAAACATGTCAACTTGTAAACGGGCAAAGGTTCATAAAACCAACAAATTTCATATTTTGCCATAGAAACTTTCCTGTAGTGTTAAATGATGTTTTGAACAACCTAAACTGATGAATCCTTACTACTAAGACTTTATTAGAATCCCCCCCCCCCCCCTTCTGATGACTGTATTTAAATTTTATAGTGTATATTTCTCAGCCTTCAGTGCGGCATTCCTTCCACTTGTAAAAAACTACAAATATAACTCATGACAAAAGGAAACATTATTTCCTCATAGCATTTTACAGAGCAACCACAATTTGTGAATTTGAAATACAAATCAGCACATTGACATGTTTAAGCTCTATTCACCAAATGGATCTAAACAATTTATTTGTCTCTTCCTTGGTTCATCTCGAGGAAATGAATTACTTGACAGTATACACCCTTAACCAAACATAAACTACATCTTATAAATACAGACTGAGCAATCACATCACAGCTCAATGAATAGTACAGGTACAATTCAACACTGTTACCCTATCCTACATCAAATAACGAATACAATAGGATGTTGATCATCACTTCCAATCTAAATCTAATTAAGAACCGGCATTTTCTTCAACTATAATCAGAAATGGCTTTGAGAAACCATACAGCAAAAGTAGTATATTGACAATATCTTATTTTTCTAGTAGCTTAACAAATTGCAATCCTGAATTCTAAATTTTAGGTCATATAATGAAGCAACAAACATCAATTCATAACAAAACATCTACTCTAACATATCACAGTAAGCAATCTACATCTAAACGAATTAGCAGAAACAGAAAGCTAGAGTGATGAAAAGTGAGGCCATACTCGATCCTTAGGCCTCCATTTGGAAACCAATCCGCTATC
>JAYMSW010004234.1:0-11215 GCA_036897725.1 Erodium texanum
CACTATCCAATAAAGTATTAAATAAATAGTACTTAATCATGAAGGAAGGAAAGCTTCTTCTCCGATTCTTGTCTTGAAGGAAGACAAAAGGGTGGGGGGCACACACATTATAACACACCCTTTATTCTTTTTTGTTTTTTTTTGTTGCAAAAATCTTGGGTGCTTCTAACAAAACTCTACTAAAATAACCTTTCAGGTGATACAACTCGTAAAATTGAAATGATTTGAGCTATAAATTATTAAGAGTATTCGCAACTGTGGCTTCTGATAATGGGCTCAGATTGCACGTCCAAAGCTGGAGTCGGCCTCGGCTTAATGTATCTAGACGGGCTCCAATGATTTTGATCGGAAACATCCTCCCAATCTATTAGAGATCGTTCGCGATGTAAGAGCATTCTCGGATCGTCGGCCTCCGATCTCTTCTCGTTTAATAGCAAGTTGACACATGGCCTTGAATTCGAAAAAAAAATTAGTAAAAAATTCTCTCTTTACACACCTTCAATATTCTTCAGATTATCTGAAATTTTTTTCTCCCCCTCACGTTCAGCACTCCCATCTTTCAACCATGTATCATGTTTGTGGTGATCGTATCTGATCGGAACACTCATTACTTGATGAGCCTTTCGAGGTGTTTCTAGATGAAGTCGTCCCAGAAACACAAACGTAGTAGTCCGACCTCAAGCCCTATCATTCTGGTTTACACTGAGGGCTAGTATACCGAGCTCTATCCCGGTCAAAAGCCCAAACTCGATCCCGAGGCCGACCTTGTAACCCATCGGAGAAGGAGAGATATGCCTTGATCCAGGTCATGGTCGAAGTTTGTTCATACTACCCAAACAGAATAGACAAGAAGATGGGCATAAAGACGGGGTGGTAGAGTAGACGTCCTTGTCATAAGGTAGACACAAGATGAAGATGAAAAATTGGTAGCTTGTTGGCTTCATCCAGAATTGACGAACACATGTACACGGAACAACTAGACTTCAGATAGTTTTAGGGAGTCCGTCGAGGCAGAGTACAACATTAGGGAAAACACACTGCCATCGAAGCATAAGTCCTTAAAAACCATGAAGGATCGGTGGAAAGATGAACAACTGGGTAAATTTGTTACTTGTGATTTTCATCCAGTTGAAGGTAGTCGGAATGAGTGGTGCCTCAGATGACATGATCTACCAAAAGGCAATGGAAAAGTACGCGGAGATTGCAAAGCCCATAGCATTCATTACTAGACATTGGTTCGATGCAGTCGAAAATGCCCACATAGAAGACTATATACGGGCCTGACGGATCGAAAAGGTTGAGGCTAAACGCATCTGGTTCACACAGCTCGTAGTCTCCATGCACTGAATCAACGAGAGAAGACTGGGAAGTGGTATCAACTGAACCACACCAGCTGATCAAAAGGCAACCAATTGGAAGAGTAAACAACTCATATCGGCCAGGCCGTGGATCCTGAATAGGTCCGATTCCTGTAGGCGAAGAACCAAATTGAGTTGTTGACTCATGTCAACCTAAGTGATAAGCGGGAACACCATGTGCTAAAACTTGAAGAGCTGAAATGCATGGATCGATCCGATATAAGTGTTGATAAGCTTGAAGAACATGAGGAGGAGTTGAAACTGTAATAGGACCTGATCAGAGGAACTTATATACTTGGTGAATAATAATTATAGTAGCGTTTAATTAATTTTCTCATGTAACACGACTATTAACACGGATAATATATAAGTACAAAGTTGAATAATTAACACCACAATTATTTGAAGATTGTATTTTTCCTAAGCACAAGGAGAAAGACTTCAATTTCGATGGAAAATAAAAAAAAGTAAAGCAAATCCAATTCAAGCGGCTTCCGCAAATCCAACGGTCAAATTAGCAAAGTTGAAAACGGTGTGATAACATCTCCCAAAACCCTGATGCATCACGAAAGCAAGCACATCATACAAAGTAGAGTAGGAGAGAGTCTATTGAGAAAAAGGGTAGATGACATAGCATACCAGAGAGGTCCCGTAGGAGGAGCCAAATCCACACCCTCAAATCCACTTATGCATTCTCCTTCCACTTGCAGAATATACTGATACAGAGACCTTTATAACTAAACAGAAACGAGAAACTACTTGTGATATCAAGAAAATTACCTGTTCAGCTGTCAGGTCAAATACTTTACCACCAAGGGTGAAAGACACGGTAGGCATGGAAGATATAGTGCTACAATCAACAAGTGTCTCTCCCAGCGGATTCGGAAGACGTTCACAAAGCTGTAACCGGGTCGTTAAACATACCCGAAAACCTTTTGAATAATACAAACAGAAATTATTCATACCTCATTGACATGATTCAAGATTTGCTCTTCGGTCTTGTTGCGGTTTAGCTTATTCCTCATCCATGTCACTGCCATCTCACAAGACGTGCACAATGCACCGTCCTCAGCCTCACCAGAAGACCTTCCCTCCATCTCATCAACGACGCTCTCGATCCCCATACCGCACAGACTTATCTCCGAGCAGATCTTCGATGGTTGTGCCTATGATTCAAGATCAGTATACATACATTAAGCATGTAAAGAGTTGCCATCGCGCATACCTTAGCTGAGAGCATTTCCAGTATGGTTTTCCCGTACTCTGCTACAACTTTCTTGCACTCCCGGCTCTCCATCCCGGTTGCTCCAATGGCCGCATTGATTTCAGCTATCACAGACTGAATACACAAAGTTATAAGATACTAAAGCAACGATCGTGACATGACAACAATGAGTAGATATATACCGTTGGGCCTGCAAGCAAAGATGTCCCGGAGTCAGCAATTGCCTTGCAGCCATCGGCACAAATACTGGTGGTTTCTCCACCAATCAGGACATCACCCATTTCAAACTGCAACAGGTACAAGAGAATGAAGTAAAGAACATGTTCACTGAGAAAATAATATATAGTGTGAGCAAAAGGCATACCTGCCAATAAGCTTGCCTAGTCACAGGAACATAAGTATGCGATCCCTTGTAATGGCTGGGATCAACACCCCCGAACACAATCTCGCCCCCATCGGTTTCATCCTCGGTGTTGCGGTTTAACCAGAACGAAAACACTTGATCCTTAATTAGACCTTGATTGATCATATTGTACCTATACATCCATATTTTCATGAAGAGGCAAGCAAGTAACTACATTTTGCTACATAAACTAAAAGTTACCAGACTGGAATGGCATAGTCCACTGATATGTCTTGAAAGGCAAGTCCAAGAACACCATCGAACGCCGAGAACAAGAACTCAATGCCAACTCCGGTCGCCTCAATGAAGCTCTGATTGACAAGTACATTTTAGATAGATAGGATGAACTCAGAAGATACATGACACATTTCAAGAGATCTTATTACCTGATTCTTAACTACAAGATCACCAACTTGGACACTGTCCTCGCTGAAATATCCCTTAATGCTTCCACTTACATAAGAAATCTCAGCAGATGTTCCTGGATGATCAAAGCCACAATGATTCTCAAAATTAAGACTATAATAATTGGGGAAATTAATGAATAAGGTTGAAAGGAGCAGACCATTCTTTACATAGGTACTGGATTCGCTGGACTTGTACTTGGAATGAAAGTAGCACGCGAGCTGCAACCCATATGCACAAAAGTAGATTAGTCAAAGATCACAAAACCAACTCATGACTTGCAACACAAACAAGCAACGGACATACCGATAAGATACATTTGGAAGAGGGCACCCAAAGATTGGAGCTTCCAGTATCAAATAGTACAGTGAAGCTCTGAGAAGGCGTGCCGATGCCAATCTCACCATAGTACTGAGCATCCAAGTAGTTCTTCAGCACAACAATGTCCTCAGAACTCCCATCATCTCCTCGGAAACGATACTTTCTCACAGGAGCTCTCGTTTGTCCATTCTTGGAGCCATTGTGCCTCAATCTTTCCAATTTTCGCTTTTTCAGTCCAATTCTGATCAATCCGTCTTGGGAAGACGAAAAGACCAGAGGAGAGAAGAGGAACAGAAACAGTATACCAAGTAGACATACTTTGGAATTGTTTCCCATTTCGTGAACTGCAAAAGTTACAACATTTCTGTCTCATAACAGCAATAGACTCATATATGGTTTCGAGCAAAGATTCAATTCATGAGTTACACAACCCTTTTATCTTTCTTGCATTTTCTCAGTAACCAAACAGAAACAATTTATTCCAAGGAAAATCTTCCGTGAACTACTCCCACCAAAACTTACAACTCTCTTGTAATAAAATAACAAAAAATAAAAGAGCTAAATTTAGAATCAAAATAATAATCATAAAAAAGAATGATTGAATTAAAACTTGGAAGTGAACTTACATGCGAGCAACTGAGGGGGCAGAGCAAGGGAAGAGAGCAGCAGCAGTAGCAACTAACAAAACAAGCAGCTCATGAATCATATAGTAGTCCAGTGAGTCTGAGAGAGGTTATGAGCACAGAGTAGGTGTGATCCCTACATTCTGCACCATTGGTTGGAGTTTGATGAAGTGAATCCGACGGTAATTGAATTAGGAGGATGACTTGGCTTGGGTGTATTTCCCAGCCGATTGATGTTAGTTTCACCTGTCAGTTGTAAACATCCTCAGCTGCCAGTCCACGAAATTTGAAAGCTAAAAAAAAGTGTCGTAGTACTGTCTAGTTGGGCTTACTTACTGAGTTTTGCTGTTGGTTAAATCGGGCCTAAAGAAGTGGACTTAAACCGAAGGCCCCTTGTCTGTGAAGCCAACCAACCCACTAACTCGAGATTATTGTCGACTTCTCCTCGTCTTTCATCTCTCCAGTCGCCGTTCTCCTAACTTCTCTTGCTTCTCAAATTTCTTATTGACAATTTGATATTATGAGGTAGATGTCGGGTAACCTGGCATTTGTTCCACTGGTTTTATAAATTTATATATTCATTCTTAAATTTGTATAAATAAATTAAAAATGTCAAAACTTATTTGTCCAATTGGTATCTTGTATATAACTACATCTTGGATTATCCTTTGGTGGGGTTCGAGTTCCAGCAGCATGTCTTGGGTTATACTTTAGTGAGGTTCTAGTCCCAGCAACAATATCTATGCTCTAAAACGTACTTGTAGGAAAATCAAAAACAAAAATAACATGGCATTTTCTTTTGAAAATTTGAAAGATTTTAGTCATTTATCATTAGTTCTAACAAAAAAACATGACCGTCATAAAATTTGAAACCTTAGAAAAAAGTTTCAGAAATATCTAGTTGAAAATGTTGACCATTTAAGTGTATTTGATAATATATCTACAAATTATGATGGTATTTGGTATTGGGAATACGTAAGAGTGCAGCATTCCATTCTGTAACATACCATAATTTTAAAGTTGACTGATGAAAACAGCTTCACCCTGATCTGTTTCTTCAGAGCATGCTGCAAATGGACAAGTTTCATACTATGTTTGACAAACATACACGGCCATGTAACTTGCAAAACTCACGATTCACGTGACCTGCAAAAAAAGTAATCTGAATGGTGCCATGTAACTATTTCCAAAAGCCGCCAGAAATTATGGGGATATGACGATGCGTATATGAGCAGAACACTTCAAATTCCATAGCAATTCATGCAAAGTTTGTTTTCCAATAAAGAAAGGCGCTACCAATAGAGAATGCAATCTTCAAAGTTGCATCTGACTGCAACTATATGCAACAAGCAACATTGTTCTATTCTTTCTTATTGTTCTCTCCCTTACCAGCACCCTATGCAGTAGGTGGGAGCATGTAGGATTGTTTAAGCAGACAAGTAACGTGTCATCCATGACTGGAAACGAGACCAGGCCAACTCAACAGCAGCTTCATCTTTATCATCCATCCCCATACTCTGTCTCCTCTTTACACCATCTGGTGATATATTCATGAAAGCATGCGAAAGGCCAGGATACATGTGTACCTCAGATGGAACTCCTGATGTTTTCAGCTTTTCCTCCAATGCCTTAGCAGCCTGCAACTCAATATTCAACACCCAAGCCAAATAAATAAAAGTTTCATTTCACCATCTTCACAATAAATTCACTTCGTAACAACGAATCTGTCTCATCAGTGTCATAGAGCTGAAGGAAAAAAAAAGTGACTATTTAATGCACTTCATCATCTAACATCTTCTCGAATCCATCATGTAATCCATGGCTATAAGAGATTGAATTCACACAAATGTTTATATTATATTAAGTAGACACAATGCAGAATGCGCCATATTGTTTTTTAGGGTTTTAATGTGATATGCAGGTAGATGGATATTCTATATTAAAGGAATGTCTAGAGGAAGTTTTAAATTTAGTGAAGTTGACTTTGTTGTCTAACCTACATTGGTACTGAATATACTCCTAAAAACATTTAGTGGAAATACAAAGAATGTTTGAGCCTAAAAATAAGGATCACAACCAAGCTTTTCAAATCAATACTCCTTCCATTGACATCACAGTCAAAGAAAAGGTGACGAACCTACTGACTATAAGTCAAAAACAAGCAGCACATACTTGCTTCTTTCCTCGACTAAGACCTATTTCATTTGTAGACATGATGAAATTAACATATAATGTCCAAAATGATAGCCTAAGCTTGAATTCATATAGTGACCAGTAGAGTCTGTAGAATTTGTGACTTCGCCCACTTGTAGGTTTGAATTGGTATACCCCTGCTTTGGAAAGATATTACACCATTTAGGCCAGCCATTGCTATTGTAGAAGTGTTGACTGTTGCGAGTAGAACTGAGTGAAAGGCAATACATAGTTTGGCATTTTCAGAATACAAGGAAGAAATTTTGGGTGTTGAAAAAATTAGATTAAACACTACAACCTGGTAAAGCAAGATGCAGAATGAGTGTTCAATATTTAAGTTCTGGTTTGGGTCCCAAAATCCAATCTACTACATGAGCATCCAAGTTCATCAAACAAACTGTATTTGGTTGTTCTGATCTTGAAGCTGACTCATACAGATACTTAGAAGCCCATTCCTATGGCCAAAGATCTAATGGTGAAAGGTTCTGTATAAAGGACAACATAATAATTGGCATTGCTGTGTGTGTGAATGTACAACAGCAGAATTTATTGAAGGCACGTACACATACGTATTCTAATATCTCCTGCAAGTGTTAGATAATAACAGTTCAATATCAATAATAGAAGTTAAAGGGCAGAAAGAAACCGTCTTACCGTCACATCTGAGAAGCCAACAAAATTATCAAGCTCTCCAAAATGAGCCTGGATGGGTGCCTTTGCCTGGGCAGGGTCTGCAAGCTCGGATGAAGGAACTCCATAAAATGCAACAACAGCATCCACTTCAGGAATCAAAACAGAACTTGCAATAGACAGAGCACCGCCCATGCAATACCCAGTGACACCAACCTATTACAGTCGAGCCAAAGTTATTTTTAGAGCAAACTACTCTAAATTTTAACCAACTGCAGCTGTTAACAAGAAAGCATCCGTTGCAATACTCTATTTACCCCTTCATTTCATATTCAGGTTCCATGATACACTAACAATTCAACAGTTCAATAAAGGTACCAACTCAAGTTGGGCAAGTGGTAAGGTGCTCACTTCTTCACATGTGAGGCCCGAGTTCGAATCTTGCCACAAATAATTAGTTTATGATTAGATTAGAAACTAGACTAGTAATCCGTTGCCTATCAAAAAAGAAAAAAAAACAGTTTAATAGAGGTCAACTACCAAAGGGATGTTGTTTCCTTTTAACTATATTCTTTGATGGAAGACTAACTACCATAAGTTCAGAACTACAAGAATTTGCAAAAGCATGACATAATTCAAGCTTAAATTCAAAATGGCATACACGAATTGTTGCAAAAAATAGTATAGTGCAACCCCATCACTTTCACGCTATAATACCCCAGTACTCCATTTTTGAAGAAGTACCAATACCCGTACAGAATCCAGTACCGGTACACATTTGGTACAGTGTAGTAGAAACCAGGTACAAAGCAATCGAGTCAAAGGAGAGTTCATGGCACTTAACTCTCTAAGATTCACAACTCATAATCAATAGAACAGTAACTTTTAATCAATGAAACTAAGACCAAACACGTTGACAGTGACACACCTTCTTTGAGCCATTTGCCTTGAGCCAATTAACTGAAGCACGAATATCCTTCACAGCACCTTGCCAATCAAGACCTTCCATCAAGTGTTGTGCTTCAGCAACGTCCAACCCAACCTTTCCTCGATACAAACTGAAGTAAAAAGGCGATATTTATTTACTAATCTAAAAGATGTGGTATAATCAAACAGAGCACACTAGAAAAAAATGAAATTATGCACTTGGTGTGATAGCAGATATCTTACTCTGGTATCAGTGCTTTAAATCCAGGTTCCAACCGAGAAATTCTCAAAGCATGGTTCTTAACCTCAAAATCAACACCCCACCACTCTTGAAGAACAACGATCCCAGGAGCATTATCTTTTCCAACCACATAGACATCAAATGTCTAACCAAATAAGATTAAAAAATGAAAGTTAAAGGTCAGATGTCTATTAATACCCAATTCAGACAAAACAGTGTTTTCATATATATGATTGCATATGATATTTGGCTCAATCAATACTAGAGGGTCTACACGTATTCTAAAACGCGGCTTAATACACTGAGACTACACAGACTGGGCAGGCAAGCAAGGGAGCTAAGCTAAATCTTATAAAATACACCAAGAATAGTTTTTTTTCTACTTATAAGCAAACTACTTAATTATACCCATACAGTTAGATCTCCTGTAGTGTGTAACATACTGATATTACACACTGATCAGACAAAACAGTGGTCTGTGGTTCTACTCTATAACACAAATCCTATCAATACCCAATTCAGAATAGAAAAAGAAAAACATATTTCGTTTCCTCACTGTCCAAATTTAGCTTCTTTCCCTGGAAATTCAAGTCAACAGTCCTTTTCCTTTACCCAGTTCATTTCAATATCCAAAGTCCAAACAAGTAATACAGGAATGCGCATTACACGAAATCTATAAATAAGAAACCCAGTTCATGAAATTGTGAAGAATTTTGGAAGCTCCCAGAATCAGAATGGGTTCATCGCCGATCACACATAACAGGAACTTCTACAAACACAATAACGAGGACCAAATATGCATAAACCCGCTAGTTGGATGCAGAACATAAAAAAGAGCTTGAGCCCAGTAAGAAAAATCTCGACGAAACCGAAAAGTGGAGGAAAGAAATGAAATTTCAAAAGCGAAAGAGAAAGTAGTACTGACAGTGTCGTCCCTCTGGATCTGAACTTTCTTGAACGGAGTCGCAGCATCAGCCATTGCTCGAACTTGGAACCTTGAAGCGGAAGAAGAGAGGGCGCTTCGGAGAGAGAAGGAAGCAGAGAGGGTTTTGGAGAAGACTCTGGAAGTCGATGATGTAAGACTGAGAATAGCCGCTGACATTTTCTACCGTCTGTTACGATCAATGGGTTGGTTGGGTTTTGGGAGCGACGGTGGAGAGCTAAAACGACGCCGTTGGAGAAGACTTTTAGTGTCAATTAGCACTAAAAAAAAATGCTCGAATGTTGACTCCATCTATAGAGTTGGAGAAAATATTAGGGATAATTTCATATAAATATAGTGTATAATTAACTTGTTTCAAATATTTATGATAATTTTTTTTTGTGTTTTATTAAATTATAGTATACAATTTTTTTTGTTTTATTAGACTATAGTATATAATTTTTTTGGTTCAATTATGTTGAAGTTAAATTAATACCATTAAGTTTTAAAGAAAATATCCTTACAAAATAAAAATAAGATTTTAAAAGTAAAAGAAATTTTAATTTCAAATCTAGATTAAATAAAATATAAAAATTATTAAAATATTTGTTTCCCCAAAATAAAAATTAGAAACATATTTTGACATAATAAATTTAAATCTAAAAAACATAATTTTAAAATCAGAACATAAATTTTTTTTTGAAAAAACAGCATACAGATTATATGAACTTATCCCAAGTATTTGAAACAGATTCACCTTATGTTACTGAATTCACATTATGCAATCTCCCAACAGATACATTATTGCACAAAGGACTTTATATACATTCATCAAGGGAAGTGGTGCAAAGATTATAGTGTATATATTCAAGAACACAGGTTTTGGCTCCATCAAGACTAGCATACAGATTGCAGAGAGAAAGATGATACAATACATGCCAAAAACCTGCAGGTTTTGTGCATACAGAGGTAGCTAGAGCCTAGAGGTACTGTGAGATGGGTGAAAATAGTTCGGCATCTATGACTGTAACATCATTATCTCTGCATCATATGCCTTAAGGTTTTTGGTTGCCTTGTTAACATCCCCACTTTCTCTATCCTTCTCCTCTGCCTCGGGTATTAGAAAAAAGGAAACAATAGTTTCAAGTGAGAAGCATTCAAGCTTGAGATACAAGTATGGAAACAGCAATTTGAAGCACTACCCTCTCCTCTACCTTGAGTGGACAGGACTTACCTTAGCTATCCGCTGTAGATGCCTCAACATTCTCAGACATACTAACATTTCCCTGGCCTCTAAGAACATTGATGTTAGAGCTTTTGGACTGGAGTCTCTCATCCCCAGAACGCCAATTTAACTCTAGATCTATAAGGTCGGCGACCGGAACCTTTTCCATTGCTGAAGTTTTTCTTCCCCTTAACTGAGTTAGCTTTAGTGATGGGTCCACCAATTCCTGCAAAAGGAATGCACAACACACTATCCAGATTTCCATCAATAACATTACTCACAGAAAGCAAGAACAAACTACAAACCAGAATGCTAAAGTTAAAATTCAAAATGATCTTTTCCTCAATTTTTTTTGGTTAAACATACATATAAGCTTGAGTACTCTAGATCAGGATTCCATCTTAGGAGCTATATTCTTATATTATAGAGCTCTCTTACATTTAAAAGCTTATAAAATAAAATCATGCCTGAACGTCCTCAAATATTGGTTTACAAATGCAACGTTCATGACAGAAACAATACCAAAACTCAACATTGACCTCCAACTGGATCATGAGAATAATGTTAATACAATAATATAGAAATATAAATTAACTTGAAATGGAAGCGAATTAGATACCGATCCATTCAATTCGAGGAACTGGAGAAACCATTTGTAGCCGCAAGTGGACTTGAAGTTGATGGGTTGAGGAGGGGGATCGCCGGTCTGGTTGTGGCCACCGGTGGAGCAGGGCAAGGGATG
>JAYMSW010004235.1:0-11214 GCA_036897725.1 Erodium texanum
ATTGTATGGCTAGGCTTGGGTCCGCAGCCGTGAAGCTCCGGAGCTTAATGCGGTGACTCTTGGGGAGGCTCTTATATCGGAGGAGCAAGGTCTTGTGTTTCCTAGTGCAGACTTCTCTAGTCAAGCTCTGGTTCCATCCCAAGAAAAGGTTCTTCCTTTTTTGCTAGTATTTTCAGGCTGTCTATATGGGTATTGCTCCTGTTCTCTGATCAATTTTGATTATTCATTGATTAAAAAAGATGCAATTTTTTATTAGTATTTGGAGATGTACGAGAGGTCGATTGAGGACCCAGCAGGATTTTGGTCGGACATTGCATCGGAGTTTTATTGGAAGGAGAAATGGGGGGAGCAAGTGTGTTACGAGAATCTTGATGTCAGAAAAGGAGATGTGAAGATTGAGGTGCATTGCTTGTTAGATATCAATTACCATCTTTCTTCTTTCTCGAGAAAACTTGTGATCTTAGAGTTTGATTTGATCTGTGATTTGGGGGTTTACATTTCGAGCAGTGGTTTAAGGGGGGCATCACCAACATTTGCTACAACTGTCTGGATAGAAACATTGAAGCTGGAAATGGTGACAAGATAGCGATTTTCTGGGAAGGAAATGATCTTGGTCTTGATGATTCTCTCACTTACACCCAGCTGCTTCACAAAGTTTGCCAGGTCAATCCTTCACTTCACTCTCAATTGCTTTTGCTTATTTATTATGTACATCGTGAACTTTTAGGCTATTGAGAGATATTAATAAGATGATTGAATTCGCCTTGTTGATTTCGTTTACCTGTATTCTGTAGCTTGCCAACTACTTGAAAGATAAGGGCGTTAAAAAGGGTGATGCAGTTGTGATTTATTTACCAATGCTAATGGAGCTTCCAGTTGCAATGCTCGCATGTGCTCGTATTGGTGCCGTGCATTCGGTACTGCAAGATATTAGTCTCTGCCTTAAAGTCAGATCAACATTGTTTTGGGGTTAAAATAACTTGTGGCTCGATCACTTTCAGGTTGTATTTGCTGGGTTTTCTGCAGAATCTATTGCTCAAAGAGTTGTGGACTGCAAACCAAAAGTTGTAATATCTTGCAATGCTGTTAAAAGAGGTGCTAAAGTCATCAATCTCAAAGACATAGTTGATGATGCCCTCATCCTATCTGCCAAAGACGGGGTCTTTGTAGGTAAGGGAATCAAGCACTTTCGCAAAACTCAAGTACAACAATTTGTGTCTCTTTAACATCTTCGTATGACACCTTCTCAGTAAAATTTATGTGTTTTTCTTATGGAGATAGAATTTAAGTTAGTTTGATGCTACAAATGATAGCATGAAAGCTATACATCTCTGTTTAGTTTTTACAACTCCTTTTCTATTCTCAGTGATCTTCTTATGTTGAGCAGATACGTGCTTGATTCATGAAAACAAAATTGTCATGGAGAGACAAAGTACTAAATGGAAGGAAGGAAGAGATGTGTGGTGGCAGGTTAGTATAGATTCATAGAACACCTTCTGGTATATTGTTACATTCTCACAAACGATAGTGCCATTTATATTTTCCTTGCAAAACCCATTCAAGGTTTGTGCCTAAATAGATTACAAATTTGTAATCTGTATTCAACATCCAGTCTTCATAAAGAGGGTTGATTTGTAAAACTCGGTTATGTTGGTTGATAAGATTGGAAATTGTTGTACATGCTCCATCCCTCGATGAATAGTGCACTTCACCTTTAGTTACTGATGACAAGTATCGGTTCTTCAGGATACTCTTCCTAAATATCCAACCACTTGTGCGGTGGAATGGGTCGATGCAGAGGATCCGCTTTTCCTGCTCTATACAAGTGGTAGCACCGGAAAGCCGAAGGTACTAACTGACTAATTAATAGTTCTTAGTTGAACTGAGATGCTCCCTCTATTTCCCGCTCTGATGAATGTTTTTCAAAGGGCGTTCTCCATACAACCGGAGGATATATGGTGTTCTCAGCTACAACTTTCAAGTATGCATTTGACTACAAACCATCTGATGTCTATTGGTATCTCCTTCAAACCTCAACTTGTCCTCAATGTTTTTGGATAGTAGCTGTTGAGATTTATAGTGACGTTGCATATGGTTTTAGGTGTACAGCTGATTGTGGTTGGATAACTGGGCATAGCTATGTGACTTACGGTCCTTTGCTCAATGGAGCGTCTGTTGTTCTTTTTGAAGGGGTACTGAATCTAACTACCAAAACTGTTTCAGTGTTTCATGACGTGTACAGAAGCAAAATGTTCTAGTTTATAAATGTAGAATTTCGAAATCCTCATACTTGTCATGTCAGAATTGTTAACTTTTGAGCCTCGTGGAATGTAAATGATTTAAGCTACTATTTTCCAAAAGTCGTAGTTTGGCTTCAATATACTTGGCTTTTCATGGTTGCCATCTAATTTCATGTTACTTACACTAATGCAGGTCCCTAATTATCCTGATTCTGGACGATGTTGGGACATTGTTGACAAATACAAGGTGTCAATATTCTATACTGCCCCAACATTGGTGCGGTCCCTCATGCGCGATGGCAATGAGGTAATATATATCGATAATCATGCATCCACATCTGTGTGAAGTTTTTTTTAATTTCCGTGTAAGATTAGAACTTGTGATCTCTTTCGGTTGCCATAAAGTTGTCTTCATAATAGTTTTTGCTCTTATGCGTGTATAGGGGAAATTACATGTCACTACGTTATTTTGTAACTTCTATCATGTCACCACCGTTAATTCAAAGTTGTTTCAAGTCACCACCTACACGTTACTTTTGTATCATGTCACCACTGTAAACTTTCATTTTGTATCAATTTACTCTAACGCCCATTAAAAGTGAGTGAAAAAATCTCATTTTTTTTAAAAAAATACTCCTTGAATATTTTTTTACAAAAATCTGAAAAATGATGTCATGTCCCTTAAATATTTACTTGATTTTTCTTTGCAATTTTAAAGTTTTTAAACAGGGGTATTTTCAACATTTCACACAAATTTTAACACTGTTAAAGACGGTTTTAACGTTTACGGGGGTGACATGATACAACTTTAAACTAATGACATGACACCGGTGACATGTAATTTCTCCTTGATTTTATCAGACTCCATGAAACTTTCACCGCCTTAATTTAACCGAACTAGAGTGTACTCAAAGGTAAAGGAACTGAACTTGTCTGTAATTCTTGAAGTCATGCTAACTCTGTTTTTTTTTATGTTCTAGTACTCTAATCCCATTTCAGTAAATCACCTGGTGGAAATTTTCCAAGCTGTATTCATTGTTCTATGTATAGTTGTCAATTTTTACTCATCAGGATCAAGAACTTCACCTTTTTGGTATCCCATGCAGACAAGTAACCATTTTCATACTTGTGTAGGCATGGACTTGGGCACACACACATAGCACATGAGATCTTTGGGTTAAATATTTTAGATGGTCTAATGATGTACGCTATTATTGTCATTGATCTTACAGTTTGTTACTCGCTACTCGCGCAAATCCTTGCGTGTCCTTGGAAGTGTGGGCGAGCCGATCAATCCTAGTGCGTGGAGGTTCAGGGCTGAACTTTTTCTTGTATAGGATCCTTATTACATTTGCACTCCGTAGTGATTAGCATTTATAACATGTTTCTGTTATGTACAGATGGTTTTACAATGTAGTTGGTGATTCAAGGTGCCCCATCTCTGACACCTGGTGGCAAACCGAAACTGGTGGCTTCATGGTATTTCATTGTCTTCTAAATATAATCGCCGGAACAAAAGCAGCCCTCACGTGATTATGGAAATATTGAGTCCATTTCGTGTTTCTGTCAGGAACATTCCATTAACAAATTATTTTAATGTGTTGCTTTGCAGATAACTCCAATACCAGGTGCTTGGGCGCAGAAGCCTGGTTCAGCAACTTTTCCGTTCTTTGGAGTTCAGGTCTTCGGATGCTACACATTTGTTTTCTCCCATTTGTCGCTATCAATCTTCATATTTTTGCTTCATCGTGTTGTACATTTGATGAGAGTGCAGGCTGTGATCGTGGACGAGAAGGGTGTTGAGCTTGAAGGGGAGTGCAGTGGGTACCTGTGTATGAAAAGCTCATGGCCTGGTGCATTCCGAACTCTGTACGGTGATCACGAGAGATATGAAACTGCATACTTCAAGCCCTTCCCTGGCTACTATTTCAGTGGTGACGGTTGCAGCAGGTAAGTAATTTTATCAACCGGAAATGTAATTAGAAATGGTGTTTGGGACTTCAAATCTAATCCACAGAAGTAGTTCTTCAGTAGTGAGATGATTGATTATGTTGATGTTATGTTACAGGGACAAGGATGGATACCACTTCCTTACTGGTCGAGTTGACGATGTCATCAACGTTAGGTACATTGAAATTCTGCCATCCCCATTCATATAACCACGAAGGATTTAGATGACTAAGTTGTTTGTTTTTATTTGATTTGTGCAGCGGGCATCGCATTGGGACAGCGGAAGTGGAATCTGCTTTAGTCTCTCACCCCTTATGTACAGAAGCTGCTGTGGTCGCCGTTGAGCATGAGGTCTGTTTTTTTTGTGTTATATGGATTACATTGAGGAGACCTCTGAACCAACTTCCATATATTTTTCTTCTATGTTAATAGGTAAAAGGACAGGGGATTTACGCATTTGTTACTCTCAAGGAAGGTGTTCCTTACAGTGAAGAACTCCGGAAAAGCCTTGTACTCACCGTGCGAAAGCAGGTTTGTGTTCAATTGAATCCATTCATCTCTTTCATACCAATGGGAAACTTATAAACAATGTGTCCGTCGGGGCAAGGATGGTGGCAGTCTCGTATATCACTTGGAATAGTTCTTTTCGATACCATTTTTCATACGCAAAACGTTGTGAGTACAAGTTCAGTCAGTGTATGTTAATTTCAGATAGGAGCGTTTGCGGCTCCAGACAAAATCCATTGGGCACCAGGGCTTCCAAAAACAAGGAGTGGAAAGATAATGAGAAGGATACTCCGGAAGATCGCTTGCAGAGAGTTGGATGAGCTCGGAGACACGAGCACCCTCGCAGACCCAAACGTTGTCGACCAACTTATTGCACTTGCTGATAGCTGAAACCTTGTGGAGGATCAGATTCTCATAGTAGTAGTTAGATTGCAAGATGTAAAAGCATCCACATATGAGTCAGTTTCTTCTTAAAACTGTTCCGATACTACATTATGTTATCAAGAAAATAAATTTGAAGCTCAGTAGGTTCTGTTAGCCCGAACCAGTTTAGATTTCAAGTACATGTTTGATGACCTTAAGATCAGAGTTCCGATAATTCCTAATAGTTGCAGCCTATAGCTGTACCATCTTCCAAATTAGTTTGTAAATCATGGAGGTTGAACAGTTTCGGGCAAATGTAAATTATAAAAACCACAACAATAAAGTCACAAATCATCAAACTAAATAGAATTAGGCTGAAATCTGCACTGTCTTAATTCATCATATCAAATTGTAAACTAGGCTGCAATTCTCATGCAACCATAAAACAAAACATCCTGAACAGCAGATAAATATTTCACCATTTTTTTAATCTCCAAAACTCGGTCATTCTTTCGTAAAATCCCCATGGAATCACATTACAAGTTCCTCGTTTACATAAGAGGTCATTCTTTCGTAAACTCGGTCATTCTTTCGTAATTGTAGTTCAAAAGAAGATAATAGAGCAAAGGCAGAAAAGAAGGCTGTGTTTGGAAATGATTTCATATACCAATCCACTAGCAGCTAAGTAAGAAAAGGCAAAAGCAATAAAGCGAAAGATTACTGAGTGACTCTCTCAGCCAGAAGCTACATAACTCCATATGTGAGCCAGAAATTGACCTCTCAAACTAAGCAACAGTTGTTGGCACCTAATCAGAGTCCTCGTAAACCTCTCCATCAGAAAGCTCATCAAACGATCTCATGTCAAGCTGGTAACGAAGGATGCCTCCAATGCCACCAAAGCCCCTGCAAAACTGCGATCCCTCCTGAGATTTGTTAGTCACAAATTCAAGAGTACAGCCAAAGCGCTTGTACTCATTCGCAAACCACTCAAGCAAAGCCAGTTTCTCCTGAACTTCCAACTCCGCAGCTGTTTCAGCATCCCTGAAGTTGCTCTGATCAGCCTCTTGCTCTTTGTTCAAGTGCTTTATAACAATCTCACCAGTAGTACTGTTTTTCAGCACATAACGATTTATATCCAGATTTTCCCACACAATAAGAGTTTCCACAGCACCCATTTCCAGAGCCTTCAATGTGTCTTCTATACCAAAGACATATTTTCCAGTATCCTGGCTGATTTCCTCGAAGTACTTCCCAATCAATTTTTTCTCTTGTATGAACTTCACATTTGCTAGAATTTCTGCAGACAGCTCTATAGCTTGATTGAAACCATTTTCACCACCATAAGAAACATCAACCACATTCAAAATCTTTGCCTGGAGACGCGGATCGAACATATCTGACTGGCTCAGCTCGGTCTTGAAGTCGGCTGAACCAGCCAATATCAGCCCAGAAACATTAGGCTGACTGGTAGCAGGATTGATGAAGAACTGTGTGGCTAGCTCTGCCGTCTTCCTCACATAATTGTGCCGCTTCTCCATACGAAGACGAGCAAACCTCAGAGCTGACTGCCCTCCTCTTCCATGCTTTTTGGGTAGATCAACAGTGAATTTGTGAAGGATTTCTCTCGTGTTCCCACTTAGCGTCCCGAATAAGGTACCATTACCATCCATGATAATAAAACCAAACTTATCATCTGATTCTAAAAGTTCATTCAGAGCTTCTGTGTGGAACTTGTTATCACATAGGTACAGTGATGCATTTATAGGTTTGAAGGGCTCAAAATCAATTGTCACCTTCTTCTCCTTGCCATCATCAGTAACTATGGTACCAGTGTAAAGAACCAGCCCATTGGGAGGAACCTTATTGTAAAGCTTTAGCCTTTGCTGTGCAGAAGTAATAGCACCCAAGACTGACTGACGGTTGACCCTACTTTTGATGTTTGAAGCAGTTCCAAATTCATCACCAAGCATCTTAGTGACCCTAGATATCTGATCACGAGGAGGCATTATAAGAGATATCATACTTGTCCCATTGCCTCTAGCGGCTTCCAAAGCCTTGATCAGTTTCTTAATCTTCCATATTTCTATGTTCTTGTCAGTCTCATGACCATCCGACATTGTGGAAAATGTTATCAACAGAAGAAGCAACTACAAACAGCCTACAAAAGTCACAAACCAAAAATGTCCAAAAATTAGGACATTTATTACTTCGATGGAAAGAAGCCAAACAATTGTTTTCCAATATATATAAAGATGGGAGTTAAAATAAAAAGGTAAATAATTAAATTAAGCCACGGAAACATAGTTGAATTACCATTGTACTCATGATTCTGCCATGACCTCAACTGTATAATTCTATATTTACACAACTATGAAGATTATAACAGATGAACAAGAACCATGCTTTCTGCATATACAATAGTAGCAAACAAAAGAAACTAGAGTGAAGATTAATGCGTACAAATCTCAAATTCCACACTACAGCCCAAGCAGAGAATCCAGATCATTTTCTATCCATGAACATGTATATGTACTATGAAAGAGAGATCAAATATCAATGCATTAGGTGGAGAATCAATATGAAGCATTCGAGCCACATAAAATTCTTTAATCATACCCATGCTTGCAGATTGCAATGCAATTTATGGATGTCTGTTTGGCTATGGTTATGGGGTTTCCTTGCCTATCATGTCATAAATGGATTGAGTTCATATTGAAAATGAAACAACATATGAGCAGATATTCCCATCTATTCAGGCTGCTCTGCAAACTTATGAGTTTGTACTAAACACACATTAAACAGGAGAGTACGATTTCATTAATATTAATTGCGTAAATTGATGATTGAATTAAAATATAAGCTTATATAATCACATCCATGAGTGAGCTGCATCAAACTAACAAGCTTTTCTAACTCTTACAATTCATATTATCTAATCCACTCTATGAGGCATGGTTGCAATATTAGAGCATATATCAACATAACTGAGGGAACTACAGTAGGATGAACCATGCACAGTAGTACAGAAGATCACACAAGCAACTGGCCAAAAAATAACAACCCAATGCAACTATAACACAAAGATTGCAAATTAAGAAGGAAAAGTATTATAGTAATTTGATGATTTTGGTGATGATCCAGTAAGACTAGGGAAATATAGATGCTTAGATCTGGATCAAAGAAACAAGCAAGGATATGATAGTAGCAAAAAAGGCTGACATGGTGCTTAAGACCTAGCCTGGCATCAACAACAAAGCTAATCTGGAACCCATTATTTACTCAAGACACGTCATGATTATGAAACAATGGATCCTTAAATATAAGATGGTTAGAAAGGGGAAAAGAACATAAGACAACCTACAAATAGCATCGTGAACATACTGTTTTTATGAAAATAATAGTAAACTCTAACATCTCTGGAGTGAAAACAGTGGGGAGTCCAATTTAACATTGCTAACAACAAAGCAAAATGCAAATTCCAGACCACTCCTGAGAAAAAGTCTTCCAAATCAAGCAAACCAAGAATGGAGCAGCAGCTAATATTAAACATCAATAAATCAGACATTAAAAAGATAATTTCAAATATAATGTTTTGGCATATCAACAATCCAAGCGAAAACAAACAAAATCTTCGTTCAACCAAACTTCAAAATTGAGCTTCATATGTAGTGGATCTGATGGACTAAAACACTTCAAACAGCAAACAAATTACAAAGCCACAAGCACCAAGGCAGTAGAAAGAGCGTTCTTGTTACGCTAAAACTATTTTCACAAGTGCATCGAGATTGAGAACTTCACAACGCTCCACACATGTACGGAAAGATCAGCGCAGACAAAAAATGAAATCTATATGGATATTATAGCAAAATCTAATGAAGTAAACGTTAAATCTGGAAAACGAAAACACGTTGGTTGCTGTAGATGTGCGAGCAGATCTGAGAAAGATGATGTTATGAAAATTATGAAGAGAAGGAGCGAATTGAAGAGTACCTGTGGAGCTTCCGGGGAGCGGCACGAACCGGACGGCGTCTGTTGAACCCTCCTCCTTGCTGAAAGAGAGGCTCCTAGGGTTTACGGGTATGCGTTCTTTCTTCTAGCTTTCACCGGATCTTCTTTCTGTTTTTCTTTTTATTATGCGGGCCCCACTCTACTATCCTTGGACCCTGCCGCCGTTATAATAATATCGGTAAAAATTAAAAAAGAAAAAGGAAATTGCTTAAATATGTTTCAATTAAATACGGATAGAAAATTGTTTAATAAAAAAACTAGCAATACAAGAGTGGTGACTTTTGATAGGTTGTTACTGAGTATAGAGACAAAATGATGATAATCTATCCATAGTGATAGTACGGTCAAGGGTGTTTATAGGTGGGTATTCAACTCGAGTTGTACCTCTATCTGTTCGTAATCTGTGGTTTGTCTGTTGAATTAAATTTTTTGTTCAGTCTATCTGGTTGTGTCTCGAACAGATCGAATTTAAATCCGAGTATCTAGGAACTTCATTTCAAACCCTAGCTTCCAAAAAGCACACTACTTCCTGTTGTCTTATCAGTACCACACGTCTCAGTCGAGCACATTATCACAAAAGTTGTATATCTTAGAGGGGTTTGGGAGTTGAGTGAAGTTAAAGGAGATATCGAACATATTGGAAAGGGTGTCAAAGCCGACAACATATTCGGAAGGGAACGAGATGAAGCGAGACAAGGCCAGGAAAAGGTCGTCATCTCTAGCATCGCTTCAAACTAGACTCCTCTGATTAGACCGATTCAAGGTCGACTTAAACGTTGAGGAGAGAAAATAGGGGCTATAGAAAGCAATGCGCGAGCAAGATGGTACAATTAGGTTGTGGGGGAGATATGCGTCGTGGTTATGGAGAAGATGGTGCAGCAAAGGATATGATTCACCAATCTCCAATGAACAAGCCATGTCATCGTTCGACTGACGAATGTACTATTGCTTTACACAGAAAAATCGCAGGGGCTCCATGATGGCTGATGCACCAATTCTTAGAGTTTCGTCCAGAGAATCGGCATAGTAATCACATGTCAACATCCGGATTGCATCCGTACATTTCTGTACGGACTAAGACCCAACACACGGGTAACGTCACGCTTTTATTCGAAGTAATCGTCGTCCTCTACCTCTGCCGCCATAATAAAGCTCGAATAGATGTTGTTCCATACGAAACCGTCGACGAAACAGATCCGGCCCATATGTCGGATGTAGCACAAACTAATCGTTCTTCAGTCGCTCATGGTTATAGTGCCGACCTCGCCTTAGATATTTTCTCTTGCTGCAACGATGGTTGCTAGAGGACCCTTCTACGATAAGTTAGTTAAATAAATCGTCATACTCCTGCATGACTTTGGCGATCATCAAAAATGTGAACTAGTCATAGTTTCCTTCCACATACGTCTCTTTTCGTATGTATCCATTTCGAGTGGATTATTTTTTTCTTTTCTTTTTTTTTACAAAATTGGAATAAAAAAATGAATTTGAGATGTTGGGGAGTGATAAATGAAGAGGTGAAGCTCAGTTGGTATGTTGTACATATGGTTTTTTTTTTTTTTCCTACTTTGGCGATCATCAAACATGACATTTATGGTTAACAAAAGTTAAGCATTGAATCTAGAATTAGAAAAAATGGGCATACAATGAGAGTGGGCGATAAAGAAATGTGGTAAAGGTAAACCCCACTCTATCTCAGTTTCTGAAATTTTATATTATGGGCCTGAATTGGGCTGGACTGTATAAAAGATATCCATCGCATAGCAAGCAGGAAACATACTGAATGCTAGTTCACTTGATAACCCGGTGATTATGTCTAGTATTTCTTCCTGAAAGGAGAGCACCTTTTGTGCTTGTCTAGACAATTCGATTGCATTCTAACCTAGGACATTCTTAATGAATGCATGAATCTTTGCATTGCATCAGTGAGGTTGACATATTTGTGTGTTGCATAAACTCTAAAAAGGTAGCTTTGGAGAGATTGAGGAAATATATTTTGGAAACTATAAGGGAAACAGCATGATATTGGAAATGATTCTAAGACAAAGAACGAATCATCCATAGCCATAATGCCTCCTAAGATGCATGACAAGCTGTGAACATGATGATCACACTTCAGAGTATGGTGAGTAGGGGTTTAAACGAG
>JAYMSW010004236.1:0-11212 GCA_036897725.1 Erodium texanum
TGGAAGGTCTAGACCCGAAAATTGCTGGGTGGGACACCAATTCCTCTTCAGGTTGCTGTAGCTGGCCAGGCGTCACCTGCGATTCTGCGTTTTCTCTGGGATTAAACGGTTCTGCGGAATCGGGTCGGGTCGTGAAGCTCGTGCTCGAAAGGTCAAGATTAACCGGCGTCCTCTCCGATTCGCTTGGCCGTTTGGACCAGCTCAGGTTCCTCAATCTCTCCCGCAATCGCCTCCATGGCCCGCTTCCTGTTTCGGTGTTCCATTTGGGCAATCTGGAGGTCCTGGACTTGAGCTTCAACGACTTTCGCGGCCCAGTTCCAGCCAGCATCGACCTGCCTTCAGCTAGGGTTCTTGACCTCTCTTCCAATTACTTGAATGGCTCGCTTCCGGGCCGTGTCTGCGAGAACTCAACCCGGCTCACGGATCTTAAGCTGGCTCTGAATTACTTCTCCGGAAGCATTCCGCCGGAGCTTGGGAATTGTGTGTCATTGGAGCATCTCTGTGTTCCCATGAACGATCTCTCTGGTGGGATTGCTGAAGAGATATTTGGGTTGCAGAATTTGTCAAAAGTGAGCATCCAGGACAACAAGCTCTCTGGTCAGCTGAGCAGTGGAATTGGTAATCTCTCTAGCCTTGCTGAGTTTGATATATCCTCAAACATGTTGTCCGGTAACATCCCTGATGCTTTTCACAACCTGAATAAATTGAAATCTTTCATAGCCCCATCCAATAGCTTCACTGGTGGGATACCAAAATCCTTGTCCAACTCTGGTTCCATTTCTTTCCTTAATCTGAGGAACAACTCATTATCTGGTTCCATTGATTTGAACTGTTCATCAATGACTAGTTTGGTCTCTCTTGATTTGGGGTCTAATGGATTTGTTGGGTCTGTTGATCATCTTCCCTCTTGTCAAAACTTGAAAGACATGAATCTAGCCAGGAACAAGTTGGGTGGCCAAATCCCAGAAAGCTTTAAAAACTTCCAGAGTCTCTCTTATCTCTCCCTTTCCAGTTGCAGCCTCTCAAATCTTTCCTCAGCCCTTGGGATTCTGAAGCAATGCAAGAATCTAACCATTTTGGTTCTTACTTTGAACTTCCGCAATGAGGAATTGCCTGCTGATCCTAGTCTGCATTTTGAAAACCTTAAAGTTCTTGTCGCTGCAAATTGTAAGCTTACTGGTTCTGTACCCCAGTGGCTGCATGGTAGCACCAAATTGCAGTTGTTGGATTTATCTTGGAATCAGTTGGGTGGAGCAATTCCTGCCTGGGTTGGCAATTTCACTAATCTCTTTTACTTGGACTTGTCAAACAATTCTTTTACCGGGGAGATCCCTAAGAGCATCACTGGATTGAAGAGCCTTATTGACCGGAACATATCACTGGAGGAGTCATCTGATTTCCCATTTTTCATGAAAAGGAACGAAAGAGCTAGAGGTTTGCAGTATAATCAAGTGTCGAGCTTTCCACCAACCCTTGACCTTGGTTGCAACAAGCTAAGTGGATCTATCTGGCCAGAATTTGGGAACCTGAAGAAGCTCCACATTTTGGATCTCAAGCATAATAATCTCTCTGGATCAATCCCTAGTAGTTTGTCTGGAATGACGAGCTTAGAGACTCTGGATCTGTCCCACAATATCCTTACGGGGATTGTACCTTCTTCCTTGGTGGGGCTCACTTTTCTCTCCAAGTTCAGTGTTGCATACAATCAGCTTAATGGGAGTGTCCCTTCAGGAGGCCAGTTTCAGACCTTCCCCAATGCAAGCTTTGAAGGGACAGCTCTTTGTGGTGATCACGCTCCTCGTCCATGTATTTCCCAAGACCCTCTTGCACCACTCAACAAGTCTAAGAGAAACAAAGGTGTTATCATTGGAATGGCTGTTGGTATTGGATTTGGCACAATATTTCTTCTTTCCCTTCTGTTCTTGATCGTGTTGAGAGCACACACTCGAAGGGAGGTTGACCCAGAAAAGGAGGAGACAGACAGCAATGAAAGAGATTTGGAGATAGTTTTGTTCCCAAACAAAGAATATGACAAAGAACTCTCGCTGGAGGACCTTTTGAAATCCACCAACAATTTTGACCAAGCAAATATCATTGGATGTGGAGGTTTTGGTCTGGTGTACAAAGCCACACTCCCTGATGGTAGGAAGGTTGCAATTAAACGGCTCTCAGGTGACTGTGGCCAGATGGACAGAGAGTTCCATGCTGAAGTTGAAACCCTCTCCAAAGCTCAGCATCCAAATCTTGTCCGTCTTCAAGGGTTCTGCATCTATAAAAGTGACAGGCTCTTGATTTACTCTTTCATGGAAAATAGCAGCTTGGATTATTGGTTACATGAGAAAATTGACGGGGCAGCTTCACTTGATTGGGACACAAGGCTTTGCATTGCTCAAGGAGCAGCAAGAGGGCTCGCGTATCTGCACCAATCATGCAACCCACACATTGTTCACAGAGATATCAAGTCCAGTAACATCCTCTTAGATGAGAACTTCATAGCTCACTTGGCTGATTTCGGTCTTGCAAGGCTGATACAACCTCAAGAGACTCATGTGACCACTGATCTTGTGGGCACACTGGGGTACATTCCTCCCGAGTATGGCCAAGCATCAGTAGCTACTTATAAAGGGGATGTGTATAGTTTTGGGGTTGTTCTCTTGGAGCTTCTCACTGGGAAAAGGCCTATGGATATGTGCAAGCCTAGAGGGTCCCGGGATTTGATCTCTTGGGTGATTCAGATGAAGAAGGAGAAGAGAGACAGTGAAGTGTTTGATCCATTCATATATGACAAGGAGCGTGATAAGGAGCTTCTTCGGGTTCTTGAGATAGCTTGTCTTTGCTTAAATGAATCCCCTAAAGTGAGGCCTTCCACACAGCAGCTAGTTTCTTGGCTCGATAGCATTGGCAGCAGCTAGAGCATTTGTATATCCTTTGATGGTAAACCCATGAAGTGTTGTTTTTGCATAATTATATGGTGATACATTTGTAAATATTTACCCGCATTCTTCTGTTCTGGGAGTTTTCTGGCAACAGTGCAAATTACCTCAAACATTGTAAGTTCTTGACTTTTGGTATTCACCCTGAGCTCCTTACTTCATTAAAGAGAAATGATCATTGCCCAAGTTATTTGTAGAATAAATCCCTGAACTCTTGTCTGTTGCTAAACATACACAACGGAAAGATTGAGTTTTGATCATATACATCTGTATGTTTTGAATTATTCATACATATATGTTACCAAATCATCTCTAATATGATGATTCTGTGTATGTTCTGTTAGGAGAACAGCTAATGAAATCTTCTTCCATTAGCTGGTTAAGTCTTGATAAAGGTCAAAAGTCCAAGCTTTGTTAGGAAAATGCAATGTTTCTGGTTCTTTGCTTGCCAATCAAGTTAGGATTTCATTTCCTGGATTGCATGTGAACATGCAAATCCCACAACATGGAGTGTCTCTTCCACATATAAGGTCCACTACATATCACAAGTCTTTCCATTTATGGGATCTCACAACCAATACTATTAACTTGGATGTTAAGGCAACTTTAAGATCAAGAGAAACCGCGTCGAGGAAACCCTGTTTCATACACTAAGCCTACTTTTTTCTTTTCTTTTATAGTGGGGTTAAACCTGAACCATCGGATCAAAGATGAGTACAAATTGTTACGTTCGATTCTCTTGGGAATTTCTTTTGTCAACTGTTTTGCATGAGAGAGATATGTGGCTGACTTTTTTGGCAAGTAGATGAACACATTCATGGGTTACTCGCTGATCTGGTTAGACAAGACTTTTCCTAACAATATGTCAAAAACTTTGCTTGGTGCTTACTTTTAGAATATTTTATGATTGTTGTCAATATGTGATTGTAAAGCATTGGCAATAAGCAAAAGCTGAAGGTATCGGTATCAATGTGGTTGGGAGATGATGGCTATGCAATGCTGCATCATGATTCTCTTAAAAGTAGCCTTTTTGTTCCACCTAACAAAAAAGAAATCAAATATGGGTTGGGTTGGTTCACTAGAAAAAAGCACAAGATAGCATGTAGAGAGAGAAAAGGGTACTGTCCAACACAAAACCCTCCAATTAGGGTTTTGGAGGAATTAGCAATGGAGAAAAAGATAACCTTGTTTAACAAGAAAAGGATTGGCACTTCATTTGATAATGTTCTTTTGATTTTCCACTACAAAACAAACATGATGATTCTCTTTGAAACCTAAGTAGCACATAATCACACAAAGAAAAATACATTATCACATAGATCAAGCATTGGATTCAAAGTCATCCTCCAATTCATGCACAGCTTGAAGGGGGCCACTGCCGGAGATGAAGGCACTCTCTGAGTCAGAGAGGCTGTTGAGAGGCCCATTTCCGAAGAGACAAACCTGGGGTTCGATCTGGTTCAGGCGGTTCCAATCGTTTTCCGACAAAGACCAACTGAAGATGTCTATGTTTTTCCTTATCCTGTCAGGCTTCAGACTACAAGGTAGGACACTGGTCCCTCTTTGCAGCCCCCATCTCAGAACAACCTGCAATAAACAGCAGATAATACATATGAGTCTTGTTTTCATCAATAGAGAGTTATGAGCATTGGTTTCATCAATAGTGGATGACAAGAGTTATGAGCATTGTTTTCATCAACACAGAGATTAGAAGAAGCAAGCTGTATATCTATTTCTCAAGTTTCATTATTGCATGCTGGGGTATGCTTGGGTTTAATGTGCTCAACTACCCTCCAAACTCAACGACTACTTCTATTTTTTGGCTACTAGTATTGGCAATCATGTATGTGCCCTTTTCGCAAGATATATTGCAAAATGAATCCAACCTTATACCAATTCAGCAGGAGAAAAAGAAGCTTTACCATAATGAAACTTTGCAAATACAAGAGTATGTAATGGGCCTAGTCATTTGTAAAACAGATAATGATCCAAGAGTTGGATATATCAAACATCTTACAGAAGTAGACAGTAGCAAAATATACTCGCCGAAGTGACTTTAATGAATGACTATTTTTATAATAAAACAGTAAAGAACTACTTTAAAAGCATACTACTAAATGCAATAAGGTTAGCAGAAACAAGAGGCCTAAGATAATAACAGTTCCATATCTGATTTAAGGAAGTTCCTACCTGCCACTTTGTTGGGTAACTTACCTCTAGTTTACATGTGGGTTATATTCTAACAGACTATCATCAAATGATATGATAATTATGAAGCACCTTATCAAAGAAAATCTTATTGTGTGGCACACTGTAGCAAATTGACAAGTCAGATGGTAAAAAATGGTTGATACTGATTTTATGTTTCAGAGGCATGAAAGAAGCCTGCTCTATCATAGAAATGAACGATTTGTTCTGACATTGGTAGTATGCTGCTAAAGAAGAAGAAAAAATGGATAATTTTTTTAAAACATGATCATCACCTAAAAATGAAGGGGATTCAAGCAAAGGCATCTAGTTCCAAAACTTCAATTGTAATGCTTGTCATCCCATGTGAAGTTTCATTATTGCAAGAACTCATGCAAACACAGGAAGTAAATGCAGTGACTAGCTTAGTTGTCTTAAATTCCAAATAATGACCAACATATTAATAGTAACATAAATTGTATGTGCAATAGCTGAAAGTTCAAAGTAGATATATATATTTGGCCATGACGCTAGCATGCAGTAATACATAAAGAAAGCATCCCGAATAAGTTTTAGGTGGAGCACAAAACAGCATGATGTATCTGAAACTCTAAACATTCTAAACTTAATATTATGTCGGAAGGAAACATCAGCATCAAATGATCAACATTATTTCCTACATTGTTCCTTTATCAATTTATAGTTCTGCTCTTCAAGGTTTGAATAGGTTTTAATCACCTCCTCTGCAAAGAAAAAAGGTTTTAATCCACTCCAAGCTGCAACACGAAGGTATAAGTTACGGAAGCACAAACTCTACTCTCATAATCAAGCTTCCATACTTGCCTTTTATTAGTTCACTCAGAATAATCAGTAGAGAAGCCTATATGTATGCATAACTTACAAGTTATAGAAGATGCTCCTAATTTGTATATACATTTATAACCTGATATAGAAAACTTCAATCAATTTATTCACAAAACATAAGTGAATGATACATATATGATATATCGAAAAACTCTACTCATACTCTTGGCTATACAATTTTCCAGAACACACCTACAATCAATTAGCTATCCTATTCATAATGCAAAGACAAACATTAATCATAATCAAAACGATAAAGTCATGGAGCGGGCACATAAGATGTAAAAAACAACTTACAACAAACAAGTATAAATGCATCATACCTGCTCAGGCGTCTTTTTGAGTCTATTAGCTATCTCAGCAACAACAGACAATTTTAGCATAGGCCCATGCACAGACCTTGACCTTCTAAACGAAATACGAGGGGTTCCAGGTTCATCTTCGCCTGATCCACTATCATACGATCCTGGATGTGTAGCAGGTACTCCTAAAGGTGTATGAGCAGATACATGAATGCCTTTCAGCTGACAGAACTTTACAAGTTCATATTGCCTCCAAAATGGGTGCAGCTCCACCTGATATGGATCAACCAAAAACGAGATGAGTTGACAAAAATGTTGAATCGGGTTGATATAATAGTTTCCGAGCAGTTTTGAGTTTACCCTACAATGCAATACTGCAATCTATCTGAAGAAGCATAGCTGATAAATAAGTGATCCAGAGGAGAAAGCACTTGGCTAAAACTTGAGTGAGGTCTCTAACTATAATGGTAAAGTTTGTTCTACAAAGTACAGTTCAAGATCCAACTCATGAAATGCACCAGACAGAACAAACTTATATTTAACAGTAAAGAACCGCTTGGCAGATTAAGAATATATCACAAAAGTGATGGACCTTGTTTTAACAATGCTAAAGGTTGTTAAAGTAAATCATACATTAAATGTTGATAGTTTTTGCCTCTACGAATGGTCAAATGAAACATGATTGCACTTCTAAACAGGCTTCATAGACATACAAGTTGAGTAAGAATAATATATGGTCCAATGAAATCTACTAAAATGAGATAATTGAAACTCTATTTGAAATTTAGAATGACTGAGAGAGAAGAGAACCAACCTGATTGACTGCAGGAACAATTTTTGCAAATTTAAGCAACTCTTTGAGCTGCTGCACATTGAAATTGCTTACTCCAATAGCTCGAACCAGACCCAAATCAACCAGACCTTCCATTGCTTTCCAAGCCTTCTTCAGCCGATTAAGAAACTGCAAGTACTCACTCCCTGACTTAGAAGGTGGGTCAGTAGCATCACCAAATGCCGAGCTCTCAGGCCAATGCATCAAATAGAGATCCAGATACGAAATACCAAGGTTCTTGAGAGAAACTCTAACATAGTTCTCAATCTTATTGAGAGAATTCATGGTACAGTACAGCTTAGAGGTCAAGAAAACATCCTCGCTCTTCAATGAGCCCCTGAAAGCTTCTGCAAGTGCCTCTCCAACCTCAGTCTCATTCCCATAAAGATGAGCACAATCTATGTGATGGTAACCCACTGACAAAGCCGTTTTCACAGCTTCAACACAGAGGTCTCCATCACTTTGCCATGTCCCCAATCCAATTGCTGGAATTTTGGCTCCAGTGTTCAATATAAAGTGGCTTCCAGATATCCCACTCTTCCCCTTCATATTCCTTCAAAGCTAAATGTACAGAATCAAAAACACCCAGCAACCAAATATCACTCCAGATCACTCAAAAGTGAAGGAATCGAAGTAATAGAAGCAACCCAACAACAATAAAAGTTACAGCAAATTTCCAGTAAATTAGACAATCTTAGCAATGGCAGTGAGAAACGAAAATCTAGAAGATGCACATTATTTAAAAATGAAAAACAAGCCAACCCAGTTCAGTATGAAGATCGAGAATCGCAGAAGGGACAAGAAAACCTTCCCAGCTCCAGCAGCAGCAGCAGCGTTGCCCGACAATTTTTTGTGGATTTGCCCCAACTCACACAAAAATGAATCAAAACCCACTTCAAAATCCTCTATTTTTTTCTCGGGAAACTAACAAACCGAGACTTTGCTTTATCTCCTAGTCTATTTGATAATGAGAGCTGAGCATTCAAAAGAACAGAAGGGAGTGGTCAACAGAGACCAGCAGGAAAACCCAGAAACGCCCAAAACACCAGACAAACACTGAGCTGTAAAAATGAAATCTTTCTTGTCCTGGTCTCCAGGATTATCGGAAGCGACAAGGAGACCAAAATGGGCAATGCTTAAAAATTGAAATGATTGATTAAATGATTGTTTATAATGAATCCAAGAATAGATAGCAGTGACAAAAAGCAGAGAAGAACAAGAACAAAAAATGATGTATTTTTTTCAAGGCCACGGCACCTAACCAGGAACTATAGAAGATGAGCCACCAAAACCACCTACCAGACTTGTAATTACAGTGACAGCCATTCAATTGAATTAAATCATGGTGGAGACTCTAAAGTCTAATAATCTGCATGTGTAAAGTGTATATGTATCTGCACGTCTCTCTCTCTAAAGAATATGCCATGTGGGGTTATCTGCAGAGATCAATGTGTAAAACAAGTCTATTTGTGTTATAAAGATTGGTTAGAACTGTGCCCACCTTTCAAAGGTACAACAATAATGAAGAATCTTATTGTTTCTGTTAAAATTACTCATGTCTGTTTTCTAAATAATGGTAATGGGAATAGATTAGTTCAAAAAGATCTTGATCACATGCTATTGATTCCTTTTCCTTACATATGTACATACCAATTGCATGATACATATCCCTACAAGTGACAATATTGAAGTTGAATCACGCTAAGATGTAACCATTAAACTAATTGATTTCCTAGATGATTATGTCTAATTATTACTAAACCAGAGTTTATTAGACCATAAACAAGATGTCAAAGAAGAGAACAGTAATAAATAAAATACTAATAAAATCAATACAAGTTTTTGCCATTGTAAATTCGTTGAGTACCCACACAAAGAAAGAACTCGTAAATATATCTGACACTCAAATAATTACAGTCAAATGATTAACACCTCATACACTCTTGTTATTCACTGATTTAGATACCAGAAAAGAGCTATTCCACCAAATACAAATAAAGCTGAGTACATTAAATGATGTTTATTGCTCATTGTTACTACAATATCAACTATTGCCATTCTCTGTCTTCTTCCACAGCTTCACCTTGATAACCAAGTTCACCATCTCAGCTTTGCAGGGAAGTACTGAAAGAACACCACAAGCAAGAGCAAATATGATCAATGATCAAGAAAATAGACAAGTTGAACTACACCATTTGCTATAACCAGTTGTTCAGATCACAACTATATAATGCATTTTAGTTAGCACATGAACTCTTTTTACCTTCTCAATGAGAGAGGTATAGTATGGCTTCACTTTCTCAACATCGATACGAACTTTGCTCTTGCTGTACAGGTCATATTTGCTGTATAAAAACACAAGTGTAATTACATTTGGATATCAACAAATAAATAATTTCTTGACTATGTGAATGCATATATATTCTCAGTTACTTGAATATATGAAGCCACTTCAGATTCTCCCTGTCTTCTTCGTTCATCAAATGCTTATAAGCTCCTGCCCTATGCAAAGCTACAAAACAAATTGGATCCATAAATAAATGTTGGCTATATGAGCTTGTGTTTCGGGCAACAAGAAGTCATCTGCTTCAACTCTTACCATAAAAGGAATGGTATCTAATTATGAAAAGCCCTGCAGAAGGAAGAGTGGTCTTGTTCTCCTTAGCAACCTAAACACAAAATCAGAATCAATGAGCTATAAATTTTTACCTGGAATGTGTTGTACTTGCAATAGAACTGCTAGGGTGAAGAAACATTACCAAATACATATAGTCATCGTGCCCAAATGACATCAGTACATTGTTGAGTCCACAGCCTTCTGAGTAAATTCCATATTTAGTGTTGTAATGAGGGTTATTATAGTCAGGATTTTCCTTGAAATGCTGCAGGTTGATGCACAAATTGTTTCTTTCATTTACTAAGTATTAACCGAAAACATATCTATTGGTAGATAGATGCATTTGAATGTGAAATGTGCACGGAAATATATATTGACCTTGTGATGAACAATGGATTCGTCAAAAGCACACCCAACAGGGAATGTGTCCCCCACAACAGCCCATTGAGGAAGCTCCCCAAAACTAGGATGAAGAAGAACCTTCCCAAGATCTAAAATCCATAGACAAATAAAGGTTAACAGATTGAAAACCCCAAGTTGGACATACCAGATTCAAAAATGCAAGCAAGAAAATAAATAACAAGAGCACAAAGTTGGTGTGGTTCTAAAAATTACCTAGATTCAAGTCAAAACATTGTACAAGAGGCCTGTATGAATAATAAAAATGCAGTGTAAAAGAGGCAGGGTGAAAAGTGAAGGACCAGGTCATTACCATGGATGAGGCCAGTCAAGTGAAGCCAATCATCATTGGGATAATCCTTGCGAATGGCCTCAGCAGTCTGCAACAAGTGCTCAATCTGAGGTTCATCCAAATCAGGGTCACTCTCATCCACAAACTCATTGAGGAGCTCACAGCACTCCCAAATGCTCATCTCTACTCTGTTCAATTTTCGATACTCTTCTCTCATCCTCCTCACCTAAAATTGCAATTACACAAAATTAACAATCCTGAGATAAAATAAAAAAACATAACTCATGGGGTGGTTCCAGAAATGCTTACAAAATCAACAGTCTGGTTAATGTGGTTGGTCCTGTAGAACTCCTCCACACCTTTTTGCCTCTGGCTCTCAGCATCATAATCCCTGTTACATTTCAGATCAATCCTCAACCCCCAACCCCAAGAAAGTGCTCCATTTTCAAATCAACCCAAAAACAGTATCAACCTGAAAGTCTGCCCAAATGAGTTGGTCTCAGGCACCACAAACCCTCCATCCAGCACCAGTTCAGTCTCAACAACTGGGATCTTCTTCTCCTCCACTTCAAACCCAGCAAAAAAAATTAAACAACAAAAACACCTAAAAAAGAAAGAAGAACAAACGAGATCGAAATACCATGCTCGATGAGGATCGTCATATCCTGAAGCGAAACTGAAACACACGGATCGAAAACGCAATGAAGGTAGGAAATCGAAAACGAAAAGCAGAGGTGAGAATGGGATTAACATGATGAGAGAGGAAGGGTATTTATATAATTGCCG
>JAYMSW010004237.1:0-11211 GCA_036897725.1 Erodium texanum
AGTTATCGCAGCGCTGGTATGGATGATATTGGAAAGGATTAAGTAAATAGCAAAAAAACAGTTCACACATCTATTGATAAATTGTTCTCAGTACTATAATAACTAATAATAAAATAAACAGACAATCACAACCCAAATAAGCATTGAAAATTTGGACATAAAAGTAAATAGAACTAAAGCAAATCATATTATATATTCAACTAATGGTTGCATCTATTCATGTCTATATAAATATTTCACACCGCATCCCAAATTGAGTTTCAAATATAATATTCAATACCACTATCTCTAAATAATCAATCGTGAATTTTATAGTAATTTTAGAATACATAATTCATTCACTGGAAAGGATTAAGTAAATAGCAAAAAAACAGTTCACACATCTAATGGAAATTAGAAGCTTGTACATGTAAATTTCTCAATGAATACATACCTATAGTGATATGAGAAATCGTAGTCTCATTATCTATGAGGAATAGACGCCATAAATTGATGTGAGGAACATTTGTTCAATCAAGTAAAAACTAAATATAACGACCTAGCCAAGTTTATTACTATCCAGATTTGACCGAGATTAAATAATAAACAAAACTCTCACATGATTAACAGTAACGGTTACTGATCATTTTTTTTGTAGCCACAGGCAGTAATCCCTGACTCTATAATTCAACTAAACAATCAGACTTATGAACTGTAGCATGCAAGACCTACAATCCGAAGAAGAGTAAATATAGTTGATAGAATTCTGAATTGTAAAACTCAAAAGTCCTTAAAATTTTTCCAAACCTATCAATATGAGTGAGTGGGTTTCAGTATCCCACATCTAATCCCTCAATACCACACGCTTAAACCACTCAATATGATTGAGTGGGTTTCTAAATCACACGCCTATGTTGTCAATTTCAAATGAAGAATAGTGACAGAAACCGTTCATAGGATAGTATAGAGGAAAGATACGACATGGAACCGAAACGAAGGTAGTACCTTTGTTGGAGATATCTTCGACGGTTATGCAAAAGGTCTCTCGTTTAGGGTTTGGTTTCTCCGGTGAAATCGAAGGTCGATTTCTCAGGCACTATGCGCACGTATACGATATCCTCTTTGCCATCCAACTTGTTTCGTTGAAATGAGGTGATTGGGGATATAGAGGAGGATACGACAATTATTGCGCCCTAAATACAAATAATTGGTTATCAAGTAGTTTTTTTTTGGTTCTTCAAAATAAAAAAATTAGTTTCCGTAAAATGCATTAAATCAATAAAATCAAAGATAGTCCATTAATATGACAGTAAAATAAAAATAACAATTATTAATACTTTAAAATAAGACAAACTAATAAGATTACAATTTAATTTAATTATTTAATGGGACCAAAAATGATCATTAACAACTGGTATTAATAATTAGAAATATAAGTCGCCATTCTTGCTATATACTATCTTTTTTGGCTTAATGTTGATGGAGGATTAATCTGCAATTTTATATCTTGATGTTGATGCATTTTACAAATTGTCTCTTTTTATTTTTGCTAAGTTTATTTAAGTAATTAGAATTACAAAGTCATTATTCTTGCTATACCTTTTTTTTATGGTATTAATGCACTTTACATGCAATCTCATCTAGAACGATAAAGGTTTAGGGTGAGAAATTTCCATTAAGCAATAACTCAAATTTCTTTATTGTTGACATTCTAAAGAGTCTATATAGTTTAAACTGAAATTAAAACTTATACTAAACATAAGCAACAATATCAAACACTGATTACACTGCGCGTCCTTCCCAAACAGAGCTTGTAATACTTAGCCTCAACCCTTCTTTCTAACCTGCATTTATAATATGTATTAGTATAATGTTGTAGGTTTTTCTAAGACTGCATTATAGTCATCACAGATAAATACTTTTGGTTTCCTGGCAGTAGAAGAGGTGACTTCATTTAGAATGTCATCAGAGTATGAAGACGTATTCGAATTGCTTGTAAATATAACTATAATCTCTCTAGTAGCAGGTCTTACACGCTTGTTTGTCCTATGAGTAGCAAATCTATTTGCAATGTAAACAACTTCAGTTTCAAGGTTCCTATTACAATAGTAAACAGATAAATAATTATTGATATATTATAGAACTAACTCAAGAAAATAAATAGTACAATCTATTACCTCCATTTGATTGGCGACTCCTATTCATCCTCATAATCTTAGATATTATTGTAGTTAGATGGTTCCTCTGTTATTTCATTTTCTGATATTGAATCATCACTATCTGGCTTATACTCATAGGTGCAACTTATTTCTTCTGTCTCATGACTCTGATGAATCCTTATTGTCATCTTGTATATTTTGTCAGGATTGTGTTAAATTCTTCATTTACTGCACGGTCAAATACAATTAATCATCCTACATGATAAAGTAACTAACATATTGTGGTCATCTAAAAACTTCTTACCTATTTGTGTACCCTCATCTGTTATAGTGTTGTTATTATTCGTGGATTCCTTAATATTCTCAGCAGACATTATAGATAGGTGTCTATCTTCTCCTTTTATTTGATGGTCTATCTCCTATATAATATATAAAAGAATAAGATCTGTAACATATATAAAATCTAATTGGCAGAGATATCACTTTATACATTAAATAGTTTGAACTAAAGCAACATAATACTGAGGTACACAGATAGGTGTAATAGGTACCTTGGATTCATAGTTAGCATGTGTGATAACCTTTTGGTCATTATAGTTATGTAGTTTGCCTATTGATATTGATCCTTCCGTAATGCTTGTATTGTTTTTAGCAATTGGTTGTCCAGCCATTGATAGATAAACTGTAGTATAGTTAGTACATAAAGGTCACAACTCGATTGATATATCTATGAAATCACTTCTGTTTTAGGGACAAATTGATCAAGTAAAAAAAAAATTGTAATCATTACCATACAAATTATTAATCACTCTAATAAGTTATTTATTGTATAATCAAATACAAAGATATTTACCATGAAAATGAACAACATCTGTATTTTTCAAGGTCTTGAGATCTATTTATCATACACACATTACACAAGAAGACACCTATAACCTTTTTTCTACTATAACTCGAAACATAAGTCAATTATGTTTCATAGCCCCAGGAATTTAATAAAACAAATATATTCATCTAAAAAGAGTAAACAAATCTGAAAGACTTACATGATGGGTAGGTGTAATGGATATGAAACTTCTACTATTATTTGTTTCTGTGGATGAATTTATCTTTTGTTTGGAGTGGATGCAGAAACATGACTATTAGGGTCTAGATCAAAGTATAAATATGGTTCCTGTGAAAATTAAAACTGTCTGTAACTATATAGCAGTTATATGTAGTACACCAATAAATTGTAAACGATTATACAAATTCAATTGCTTCCAAAAAATGTTCTAACTCACTACAAGTTAAAATAATTTTGAAACTCAATTTAAATTCATAGATTTATACCTCTTCCAGTAGCTCCACAATCTATTTTGAGGATCATTTTCTGAATCATCTTTATGTTTGATGTTCTTGATAGTGATCTTAGGGTGTCAGTGCAAGCCATTACTTGGATTTGTCTAAAAAAACACATACAAACGTCAGCACAACCAATATGTCCTAACACAATGGATAACATTATAAATTAAAATAATCCTATTATATATTGATACAAATTTATAGTTACTTTAGAAGTGCAAAAGAAATACGGCAGTTCTTCATGTTGAGAAGCATAATAAGCCATTAATGTCTTTAAGTGTAAGAGCTATTATAGTTTCCACAAAGAATTTTCGAAAAAAGATGAGTAACGAAAAATATTTATTAAAACATGTATAAGAAAATAAATATGGCCTAGTAATTAAAACCTCCAGCATCTTAAATAAGTTACCTTCCAACTATGGGGAACAATATAGGGTAGAGTAGCCTCTGAGATTAAATGAGCATATGAAATGGAAGATCCTGAGCTTCAGAGTAATCCAAATTCCATACTCATGGGCTTATATCATATGAACCGAAAATCAGCATCAATAATTCCCTAAATCTGAAACGATCAAATTGTTTCCTGTTAAATCTTTGAAAACTACCATGGTCAAAGAAAAAACTTATGGTGCAATATAATTTACCCCTATAGCTAAGATATAAAAGAAGAGAATACATGGAAGAAAAAAAATACCATTGACATGCATCAGAAAATAACATAAAGTTGCATGCTAGTCAAAGAAGGGGATGGAAGGATGAGATGTATCAAGAAGGACATCTATGAAGTAGAGAATAGAAAACAGAAAAAGCAGGCCGGTTAAAAACTGCGAAAGCATCCATGCAAGTAAAAGAAGGGGATGAAAGAATGGGATGTCTGATCACATATAGCAAACGATAGAAGTACATAATATTGTATTATATTATAGCTTTATGGCAATTCGTATTTTGAGATGTGGTACTAACGATTGTCACTTCTTTGTTATTTATTTGATATTCTCCAAAACTTCATGATACACAACATTTTTTATTAGAGAATGGTCTTTCATATCTTGATCCGCATTTATTATAGTTAGTCCTTTGCGAGATGTAACACGCGAAATGGCAACATATAGTTGGCTATGTGAAAAAACCTAATTACATAGCTAATTAGAACAACGCACGTATTTGCATGTATTGAAGGAAAAATATACTAACTTGATTGGGCAGATATAGACCAACATTCTTTAGTGATTGTCCTTGACTTTTGTTAATAGTCATGGCAAAGCAAGGTACTAATGGAATTTGTCTTCTATTGAGTTCGAAAGGCCATTTTGACTCATTTGGAGACAGATTGATTCTTGGAATAGTCACAGTTTTGCCCAAATTAGATCCAGATATGATTTGTCCTCTAACACACCAATTTCCAAGTTCAGTTACAATTAGACGTGTTCCATTGCAGAGTCCTTCACTTTGATTTAGATTTCTCAATAGCATCATTGGTGTATCCTTTTTAAGATGTATCTCATGATCTGGAATACCATTGAAACATAAACTATTTAAGAATTCAATTGGATATAAAAAATCCTCATCTAGAGATTGTAGACTTCCCTTACATACACTATCGGAGCTGTAATACATTCTTCCTTGGTTAGGTAGCCTTTCCATGATAAGATTATTTATTTCTTTCATTTTATCGTTTGTAGGAGTTAGTATTGCTTGTTCCATAAGATAGGAAGGGTTATCATAATTTGTAACCAAATCAGGATAAACTGCTTTAATAACTTCTTTTATAGGTTCTTTTGTGCATTTTTTAATCATGTCATTTGGAAGTTTTATATATTCATTTTGCACACCGGCATATGAAGTTCCTTCACCTATCTGTATCATCCAATTGTCAAACTCATTTATTTCCTTTTCTTCATCTCTTGTAATGTTACTTTTTGATAATCTCATGTTGTGGGAGAATTCATATACTTTAAAGTATGGCCATAAATAAGAGGAGTTGATTGATGAGTTTACAATGTCATATCTTGAACCTTTTGGGACTACAGGTAAAATTTGCCTAAAGTCTCCACCACAAACAAATGTAATCCCTCCATATGGTTTATACTTATTGGCCTCATTCTTTTTACTTAATATGTCACGTAAAGTTCTATCTAATGCTTCAAAACAATACTTACTGGCCATAGGTGCTTCATCCCAAATAATTAGTGAAGTTCTTAACAAAAGTTCTCCTAGTTTGGTACCATGTTTAATATCACATGAGGATTCATGTGTAATATCTAAAGGTTTATGAAATCTTGAATGTGCAGTTCGTCCATTTAGTAAAAGCAATGTCGCTATCCCAGATGTGGCAATTGCCAATACAATTTTATTCTCTGAGCGGAGTTTCGCAATAACAGTCTCCCATAAAAACGTTTTACCATAACCTCCCCTCCCATTAATGAATATAAGTTTTCCTTCATCATTGTATACAGATAGTAATATAGCATTATAAGCATCTAATTGGTCCACATTAAGGGAAGCATAATTTTTATCATGAATCATTTTGAGACTGTTTATGTCATAATTTGTCTCTTCTTGCAACAATCTGTTTGTAAAATCTTTAAGCATATTTTGGTTTGGTACAGGCATGCCTTGTATTTCGCGTAAACTTTTACCTATGCTTAACATAATTTGTTCAATTTCATATAATGTATATGCTTCAATATGATTATTGGTAAATGACATCCTAGTTGATCTTGATGTACACTTATGTAATGCTACTATATCTTCTGATAGTATGGTATAATGCTTTTTCCACAATTCAGTAGGATCAGAAACTTGGCATTGAGTAATTATCATAACAAACAAATGTCTTAATTCATATCCACTAGCCCATGCAGCAGCTTCAGTTAAACAGTCATTCGATTCATTATCGTCGTCTAGTAAACCCAGTGCATAACATGCTTTTTTATATTCTGTGTATACTACTCCGTTAATAGTACGAATGTCTTCAAATGAAGTACAACCTTTTTTAATGTTTAGTAGCAAGCGCATATAAAATCGTTCATCTGATGTTGGATGTGTGGAGTAAATTCTTCCAACTGCTATTCCTTTTTGACGTCTACTCCACAATTTATCTTTGGCATTCCATATCCACTTAGTTGGGAACTTTACATAGGATAGTTCTCTTGCATCTTCATGTTTCTTGTTTGTTTCCATCCATTCTGTAAATTTAGTCTTTTCTAAACCCAATCTGTCCCTTATTTGGTCGACGTTATTAGATTCTTTAAAAATAACATTATGTGCGTCTTTTGTATAAAATGGTAATCTTTCCGCTGCTGGAGTTCTATAGTGTATATCAAATTGAAATAGTCTCCAACATGATTCAGATGCTGATATGTAACGACAATCTAAATATTGTTTTATTTCATCAAGTTCTTTTGTTGAATTGTGTGGGGCTATAGTTATTTTTGTCCTATCTAATCCTTTGTGTATATATTTAAAAAGATATTTTATTGCTCTTGAATGATTACATAGTTCAACATTAATATATGCATCAAATTTGACAATAAGATTTCGATTGTAAGGTACAACATATCTGTTATCCAATTTCACATTATTTTTTACTATATATGCTTCATTATTACGCCTTCTGTAAACAGGGAATCCATCATTATCTACTGAAGTGCTATTGGCGAAGGATTTAGGAAAATGTTTCGCACACTTGTTTTTCACCATACATGGAGATTTAGGATTACAAATCCCACAAGGTCCATGTATCATAAATTTTTTAACCGCTTCATATCCAATGGGATCTAGAATCTCATCAGAAATTTCTGCAGTTATTAATGTGTCAATTTTTTCTAATGATGGGTTTTTATCTATAGCCTGTACAAATATTAAGATATGTGCATGTGGGAGTCCTCTTTTCTGGAATTCAATTGTATATAAACCTACAAAATTTTATATGAAATAATTAGTAGTTATACAAATTGCTACAATTTGGAGGAAATAGTTAAGTAGTTAATATAAACTTACAAGCTATTATTTTCCCAAAAGTGATAATGTTTTTAAATCATATATTAATTGATTCAACTTTATCTTAAAAATTCTGCATATAATATCAACTCTATTAGGATCGTCTTTTTGTCCTATCATAGCAAGCATTCCATTTATTTTTGGCCATTTGGGATTACATGTAAAAGTAATAAAGTAGTCTGGATATCCAGCCCATTTGCATATAACCATTGCATCATGGTAATTTTGTGTATTATATCAAGGACCTCCAATGTGAGAAGATGGTAAAATGATTGATTTTCCTATTTTAGAACAATCAGTATCTACTTCACTTGTTGCATCCATTAAGTTGCAATATAATTCAGTTCTCAACACTTGTTGATTATCTCTTATCCATTTAAATCTGCTTTCTTCTACAGCCATGTATGCATCAACTATGTATTGTTGTAAAAGTCTACTAGACAAATATAATGTATGACCACCCTTTATTCTTTGTTGTAATCTATAACAATAGTATTAACACATTGTTAATGTTTTGCATTCATTGGAGCAATCAGTAATATTGGTCAATTTAATTTTAGTTCTAAAACCATCTTCTCCGTATGGATGTATCAAAGGGTATGACAAAGTCATGTAACTTGGATTAATCTCACTTATCCTTTGAAAACCATTGGAACGATGTTCAATAATAACATCCCTCTCAAAGTTGATATCATTAAAATCTCCAACAATCAATCCAGCTACCTCATTTGACTGAGGAATACCATATAATCGTCCATCAAACGATCTTTTCTTCATGAGTTGGAGATGAAATGTTGAGTTCGGATTTTCAATATATCTGTCTCTTGCCATCCTAAATGACATCACTAAATAATTGTTATTTTCTAACATCTTAGATAAAGTCTGGGTAATCTCAACATCAAATGATTGAATATCTTTCTTTACTGCAATAATTCGATTAGATACTTCATTTTCTGTATCATATATATATAATTGAGCAAATTTAGGATGTTCTCCAGTACTTGGTAATAACGAACATATATGATGATAGTTTTGACCACTAATACGAAAGATATATGGGCCATTTCCAGTATTAATCGTTCTATCCACCCGTCCACCCATTGATGTGAATGCAAACATAGTAGTAAATGATCTTATATTTTTCCTAAAATGTACACTTTTAGGACAGTTAAAGTTAGTTAAAAGGTTTAATAAAATTGTTGGAGTAGGAGGCATAGGAGGTAATTTTATTTGTCCATCCATACAACAAAATGTGAATGTTGGAAGACCTAACCTTTTATGTTTATTTATCCACTTGTCAGACCATACAACTGCTTTGCAATATTGACATGTATGTTTTGGTGGTCCGATCGTCCAAGGCTCCCATAGACGAACTGAAATCAAAATACGTTTAAATGATTACTTATCAAATTTATATATTGTTTAATATCAGTGTTAACTTCGTAAAAGACCTGTTGATTTAATTTTTAAGCTTCTAGTTATAATTACCCAGTTGATTTTAGTAGCATATGCATAAAGTTAAACATAGCTAATATTAATACAAAATAAAAACTATTACCTGTATTTGATATTCCTAATGTTATGTGTTGATCATGGTTGGAAGAACTTGCATTCTGTCTTAGTCCACTGTCTGCAATTAGTAAAATAATATTAAAGAAGGAGATGAAAAAATATAGATTTAAGCATAGAGTTCGTAAATACATAAACTTAATTAATAATAATACATAAAATCTAAAATATTACTTTTAGTTGAATTTCCATATGTTATGTGTTGATTGGGGTTGGAAGAACTTGCAATTTGCTCTGGTACAACATCTGCAATTACTATAAAGTTATTATAGGACCTTTAAATCCCAATACTTAATAAAGATCATTACATATAACTTATCGTTAATTACCAAGTCGCCATGTTTATATAGTTGTGTAAATAGATATGGACTATGTATCTTATCTTGACGATGTTCTTGTGTATTCAAGGATGTAAAGTATTGAGGAACATACTAATATGTTTCAAAAATTTTGATTTACAGTTTATCATACTTGAAGTTCTAAAGTTATTTCTTGTTCTTGAAGATCGCTTAAAATTCATGACTGACTTACGATTTTTTCTTGCATAATAAGAAAATATTTTATTATCATATCTATACGTATTGTTATTAGTTACATCTACCTGGAGATTTATATTGTGTGTAGAAGAACATGCCTCTTGATCCTGCCCGACCCCTGCATTAATATATAGTCTGTATTAGAATGTAGGATTGAAATACACCAACTTTAGTTTGATTTATATATAACTTACTCATGCATATTAAGTTACAATGGTCTAGTAGACATGTTAACAGAATTTTGTTCGCATCTGTTCTCCATGTTTGAATTTGGCATTCAAGTAACTAATTTTTTGTTGTAACATAGTATATTTCATGATATGTTCATTACATCTAAGTACTACATCATTTCTAGAGTCAATGGCTGATGATGAATTTCGTTTTAAAATCATTCTTGATTTACGATGAATCCGTGCATTATAAGATAGTAGTTTTTTAATATAGTCTGAGGTATAATCTATAAGAAAATTTGAGAATGTTATGCTATATTAAATGTTATATAGTCTGAGGTATAATCTATAAGAAAAGATGAACAGTAGGTAAACTATATCATATATCTTGTTTATACTTAAAAAACAAAAGGTAAATATTAAATGTTATGCTATATTCCAATAATCATACAAAATCTTAGTAAATAACTTACTTGTATAAGGCTATGTTATATAGTCAAGAAGGAGTGTATTTGCTGGTGTATGCTTTGGAACACAAAAACAGACCTGTAACTTATTAACATCCAAAATAAGTAAAGAACACCAACTTAACACACACACACATAAATAAATAAATAAATAAAAACAGCCATCATACCTTATTTATACATACTAAAATTCAAATTTACATGTTATTTAACTATGCAGTAATGTTTTTTAATTTTAAAATCTGTAAATGACTTTAAGCCACCACACTAAAATTCAAATTTACATGTTATTTAAAATCATAGAAGTGCTATTCAATGCTAACTTGAAGATTTCACTAAGTCTTAATAGTAAAATAAATAAAGAAACACATTTCAGAGTATCCTAATGAAAACTCAGAATTTAGATCAAGCAAGAGTTGGAAGATGATTGATTACCTGAAATATTTCTAATAAAATTGAGAAACATGTATCTGGCAATCTCTACAGCTAATAAATCGAAGGTTTGAATAGGTAACAACAGATAACCTAAGTGATCCATATATGAAAACTAAATTGACCAACTATCCTAAATAAACATAAACAACGTCACAGAGTCCTTGAAATATTTCTTATAAGTATTTTGTTGAACTGGATCAATTGAATTCCAATTAGTACACCAAGTTTAACACATAAATTTTTTTTAGCAAAAGGTTCCATAAAATTTTAATTTGTCAAAACTCAAAATTACAAACAATTATTCGAAACCACTCAATTTGAGTGCGAGGGTTTGTGTATCACACGCCTAAATCACTCAATATGATTTAGAGGGTTCCTGAATCCCGCCTATGCTGCCACTATCGAATGAAGACAATGACAAAAACCAATCATAGGAGAGTATAAATGAAAGAGACGGCATGGACCAAAAACAAAGAAAATACCTTTGTTGGTGAAATCGTCGACGACTATGCGAGAGTCCTCTCGATTTGGGTCGATTTCTCTAGTGAAA
>JAYMSW010004238.1:0-11211 GCA_036897725.1 Erodium texanum
TTTTAATATATAATTATTTTTATATATTTTACTTATGGTGATATTATATATAAGTTACGAAATCTGTATATATACTTATTGTGTGTAGAATATCACAAACATTCCTTAATTGAGTTGGTAAAGTTACTACTAACCTGAGTATACCATGGGATAGGTTCAAATCACCCCAGGTACATAATTTTTCACAAAATTACGGGCCTTGGGCCAAGCCCGAGGACAAAGCCCAGCAAGCCGGGCCCATATACCCAGGTCCATCTTCTTGTACGGATCCGGGTATTAACCGTACCCATTCGGGTATGACTATCCAACAACCGGATCCGTACCCGAATCATCGGGTCACTTGGATTCCGGGGAATTTTCCAGTTAGGGTAGCGGTGGTTATCACAGGTTATTTTTTAACTAAAAATAATAAGGAAAATTATGCGTACCCACTTTGAATTATGACACACTTTCAAAGACGGATCCTGAACTTAATCGTTCATGTGACTATACAAAACTCATTCTAAGCTTTAAGATTTATCGATAATGTTACATTATCTATAAAGTAATATCAAATTTAGATTTAGATGAAAGACTGTTTGATGAAGTCAGATTTGAAGAAGTGGAATTATATTGTGGAACGATGAATTGATTTTCAGGTGATGATCACCATTTTATAACATTGCATTTGTAGCCTTTTTATAGACTTGAGTTAATTAATTTCCAGAATGAATGAAAAGAAAGGACCGCAGAACTCACAGGAAAAAGCGGCAAAGGAACAAACAATTCGTAATTGTCAACATTGCGAGGCTGAGCATGAAATTAGAGTGACAACTAAAGTTAAAAAGAAACTTAAATCCATAAACAAGTAATGATAAATGAGTTCTAAGAAACTCGTATCCATAAAATATCGTTTTATCTATGAACGTTGATGCTACATTTCGTGGGAAACGTATTGTTTCTAGAAATAGGAGATTTGATGAAAATGCTAGCAATGAAACTAAGAAATCCCCTCAAGAGTTTTTTTTAAGACAAATTACTTTTTATGCCTGACTAATCATGCTATTTCATCGATTGAAATTAGGTTTGAGCAATTTGTTAAGTATGAAGAATTGTTTGGCCTTCTATTTAGTGTTGAGAAGTTGAAATCACTTTATGAGACTTGTTTGAAGAACTGTTATCTCAAACTTGCAGTAGCTTTAACACATAATGAATGTTCTGATATTGATGATAATGATTTGTTTGCTAATAGAAAAGTGTTGAGAGAATCTATGCATCTAAATATTAGTATACCTATAGATATCCTTAATTACATTAGAAGGTTATTTTTTTTTTCCAAATGCTTATATAGCTTAAAGAATCATATTAATTGTCCCTGTCACTATTGTATTAGCAGAGAAGTTTCTCAAAATTGAAGCTACTTGGTGATCACCGTGCGAAGGTGAGTATATTGAATTTATTTAATCTGTCTTCTTTGCAATTCTTATTGATATGTTTGAAATGTTCAAAACAACCTTACACGTAAAATAATATTTATGAACAATAATTTGAATAAAAACCTTTTATGTTCTTCTCTCACATATGTGTAGCATTATAGCCATAATTAAGTCAAAATAAAGTGTAATTACAATATGTAATTAACTAGCATCTAAATAATTAGTTGTGGAAACTCCTATATTAAGTACACATATATGTTCGAAGAAAAATGTAAACTCAAACTTAGCTATTGTTTGACCATGAACACGGGACAAACTTCTTTGCCTAATCACTTAGGGTATCTTTATGTCAATTTCTCTACGGTTTCTTCATTATTGTATTTATTGCTATCGCCCTCTCTCCTCTGGTTCACTGCTCTCTGATATCGTAGACAAGAGGGTTCCTCCACGTCATAATGACCGTAACTAGATTTTCTTGGTTGCTTTATAACTAGTGAGTTAGAATACTATATTTGGTGCAACAGGGTTGTGGGGTGAGTCCAAAATAAAATAGTAAAAGGGAGTTGATTTCTTTGTCAATATAACTTGGACATGCTTGGAAGTTAAGGAAAGGAACCAATTTTGCGTTCTAGGTATGATTGGACCCTTAATGGTTCTAGTGCTCTTATGTGTATGTGTTTTATGACATTAATATTGTTTAAAGTAAAATGGTGATGTCAATAACTCTTTCCACTTTTACTTATTTTGGTTATTTACTTTTCATTCAATTTAATATGCTTGAATATTCAAAACAACCTTACACGTAAAATAATAATTATGAACAAGAATTTGAATAAATATCTTGTATGTTCTTCTCTCATATATGTGTAGCATTATAGCCATAATTAAGTCAAAATAAAGTGTAGTTACAATTGAAGTAAGTTATTAACTAGCATCTAGATAATTAGTTGTGGAAACTCTTATATTGAATATACATATATATGTACGAAATCAGGGTGTTCGACGAAAAATGTAAATCCAAACTTAGCTATTGTTTCACCATGAACACGGGACATAAAAAGATACAGAGAAAGTCTGCTGATGATGAGCAACATTTTCTATTTCATTCCATACTCTCTAAACAGAAAGTACAACCTACAAGCAAGCCTGGGCTGGCCAGAACATAAAACCTAACTAACTAACATTACAGACTCCGCTTAATGATAAGGTCCAAACCTAAAACAGTACATAAAAAAGAAAAGATAGATAGGATGACAAGACCGAAACCCAGCGCAGTACATAAAAGGAAAAGATAAAATAGATAGGACACCAACTAAACTATCACTCATCACCTCTCTCATCACGTAAGCCGTTTTCCGAAATTAAAGATAGTATTTCCCTACGAAGCCCAGGCTTTTCTCCGGTAGCTGTTCCTTTATCCTCTGCGTTAATAAGAACCTGTACAAAAGATAAACTTGGCGTTTCAAGAAAATCGCAAAAAAGACGGAATTAATAAGCTCAATATACTCACCCTGGCACGGTAAGCACGAAGAAGCCTCACATTTTCCAAATGACCATGTTCAACAGCAATATAGAGTGCAGTCAAGCCGTGGATGTTGGTCTTGTTAACATTGGCTCCAGATTCAATAAGGAAGGACCCAATTTCCTTGTCATCATTGCACATTGTGAGCATCAGAGGGGTATCTCCTACGAGTGAGATCTCTGGAAATAAGACAAGGCAAAACATACACAACTCCTTGTTCCCACATAAAAACATTTACAAGTTCATTAAATTACAATAATAACGCCTTGTTCCCACATAAAAACATTTACAAGTTCATTAAATTACAATAATAACTCCTTGTTCCCACATAAAAACATTTACAAGTTCATTAAATTACCTTTATTATTGCTACAGTTAACATCCATCTCATACTTTTCCACTAGGACCTGACAAACCTCCAACTCATTGTGGAAAGCGGCCTCCTCCAAAGCATTCCGAGTCTCCTCTAACTCTGGATAGGGACGTTCCCTGTGAGTCCTTACCAACTCCTTTGTTATCTCGTCTTCAGAATCAGCCAAATCTTCAGAATAATTATTTGCAGCAAGGAAAATGAATCAGTTAAAGGAGAAAAATAATAACACTGAAAAAGAGGAAAAAATAAGTATGGATAGAATACTACCATTCAAGAACTCCACCTTCTTTTCTGGATATGAGCAGGGCCTCCATAATATCCGATAGTCGGCCATTTAGGATAAGTAAAGCAACGCCCGGTTTGTTCTTTCACACAACGAGAAATAGCATTGAAGACATCATCTTCTCTGAATACAACCGAGAATGGAAAATTGAAAATATAAGATTTCTTTTTCAGATCAGAGAACTTTCACATGCATCATGTACAAGCCATGACATGATACATGTATTTAGGGAGATACACATACATGATAAATGTAGCTACTGATCCACGAACTTTCACATGCATCATGTACAAGCCATGACAGGACGTGCATCCATAGCATGAGTCATATCCACCCCTTCTTTCATGATCATATATCCATGTTTTTTTAGTTTAAAAGATAATAAATCATTTTTTAGTACCCTTTGTAAATAATGGATTTGCACCAAGATATGGGAGGAAACCGATTGAAAATTGAAATGGTAGGAATAGGGCAACAAGCATATTAGAAATGTGAATACTAGCACAAACCATGGTTTATCGAAAGAGATTGGAAGACAAACAAGATCACCTGAATAGATTTGAAAATGAAAGAAAAATAATTAACTTCTTCACTATCGCATTCCAAAATTTCAATTCTAAGATTGGTTTAAAACTCATACCATACCATAAGGGTGTCTAAGGGGCGGGTACTTGCCCCCTAGACCATTTTCCCTCCTCTAACCGTAGTGACCGGTTAGTGAAAATTCACTAACCGGCCCTTACCCTTAAACCATATTATTCCCGGATTATTTCCTTTCGGTTTCTGTACGGTTTCCGGGTACTACCCGCCCCTACCCGGAATTGATGGAAATGGGCTTCTAGGCCCAATTTTAATATCAAATTCTTATATCAATCCAAATTTTTCACTTTTTTTTTCTTCATATTATCGCTACATTTATTAGCAACAATTAAACACTATTATTTAAATCATCTATTACACAATTAAAACCAATCTGTTTATCTACAATTAAACAGGGTTATTTAGGAAAATGACATTAAAAAGTTTTTTCATTAGCTAACTAACCTTCAACTTTTAATATTTAGTTCCACTAACCTTCTAGTTCAATAAAACAATTTTATTCCAACAATACCCTTCTTTTATTTCATATTTTATTTCTAATTACAAAAAACATAAAATTGGTAGGGGTTCTCTTTTGGATTACTCGTTCGTTCTTCTTCATCTATCATTTTGCACTTTACAATCTTCTCAAACTCTACCAAATCACTTCAAAGTTGCACATATCATGTGCTAAGACACTTGCATATTGATTTTTTATCAAGATTGTCATCGAAAGAAGGATTCTAGTCAAGTTTGTAAACAAAAAACCCTAACTATTGAATTCTTATTTGAATGTGAAAAATGATAGATTTAGGGTTCACATCTTCGTTTTTTCTTCATATATACGCATATACAAATAGTTTAAATAACTTTAGATTGTTCATTGTAGCCATATTATCGTAATTTTCGGGTTTTAAGCTCAAAATCGTCATTTCGCGAAGTGGAGTTGAGGAAGAAGACAATGTCCAGATCTCGACTGTGTGTGGTTGAGCTCTACTACACATAGTCAAGATGATAGCCATGGTAGAGCTCGACTGTGTTTGGTAGAGCTTGAATAGTTCAGTCGAGATAATAGTTATAGTAGAGCTCAACTAAGTACAGTGAAGATTGGGATATCAATGAAGATAGAAATAGTTCCATTTATCCGATGCCTCAACAAGAAGATTGAGATATCAATGAAGCTGGAGTATCATTGAGGATTTTGCCTCCAAATGTATCAATTAAGCATGGTAGAGCAAAAATGAAAAGAATTCTATTAGTTGGAGAGGGTAAAAAATGGATAAAAAGACGTCGATTATGCGGGAAGTCCGGTCACTCCAAAACTAAATGTCCTTGTGAGCCATTACATCTAAAATGTAATTGCTAATGCATATGCTTACTTTGAATTATAGTTATTGGTTTATATAATTGAATTACTATGCATTTGCTTATATCTTCTAATCTTTTCAGGAATGATTCGACTGGTAATGTATGCTCAATATGATGAGGAATGGAAGGATGGTCAAAAGCTAAGATCTGAGTGAATAATGAACTAATATGCTTGTGTTGAATTACTTTCGGTTATATCATTGTAGTTAGATGACTTAAATTTTTTTTAATGTTCATTTCGTTGATATGTTTGAAAAATGTTGTTTAGACTAAAGCTCAACCGATATCAGTAGAGCTCAACCTATTGCGAAGTAAAACTGAAGTAGAATCTATGTATCTTGACCGTATCTGGTTGAGCTCTACTACAGGCTGTCGGGCTCAACTGATATTAAGTAGAGCTCGACCCATTGCGAAGTGAAATTAAAGTACAATCTGTGTATCTCGACCATGCCTGGTTGAGTTCTACTAAAGACAGTCGAGATGACAGTCAATGTAGAGCTTAAATGAGTTTAACCGAAATAATAATTATAGAAGATCACGGGTAGAATTTGATAACTTTAATGGGCCTAAATATTAATAGAACTTAAATGTTAATCCTTAAACTTGTTCAATCGAAATTTACATGTCCGAATCTTCTCACGATACTCAATATGATGGGAGTGGAAGAATGGTCAAATAATATGTAAATGATCATCAAAGAATGATGAACTTATATCTATCTTTGTTGATTAATCCACCACAACATTGGGGATGTTATTTATGAAAATATATAAGAAGATCATAGTTAATAAAGATGACATTGAATCACAAACGTTTATGTTGAATTACTTTGGTTAATTTATTCTAAACTTATACCTATTTTTGTTGATTAGTCCACCACAACATTAGAGATGTTATTAGACAAAATGTACAAAAGATCGGACGTAATAAAGATGACACTGAATTACATATTCTTATTTTGAAGTACTTAAATTTATTTTGAACTTATACCTATCTTTTTTCATTAATCCATCTTAATATTAGGGATGACTTAAACTCCATACGATCGCTCGACCCACGTTGGTAGACCTTTATCGAGGAGATTCGATTCAACCATATTAGTAAAGCTCAGCTCCACGTCAATTCGACCATTTATTACCATTTTTTTAAGTTGAAAATCATAATTCTACGAAGTGAAACTAAATAAGAAGACTATGTATGGACCTCGACCGCGTCAGGTTGAGCTCTATTAAAAGCAGTCAAGGTAGAGCTCGACTATATTCGATAAAACTTAAGTAGTTCAGTCGAAATAATAATTACAATAGATATTAACTAAACTCAGTTGAAATAATAATTATAGGATATCTTAATTCATAACATAATAAATATGAAATTTGACTATATATTGAAAACATTTTACACCTCAAAAGTCAAAGCATTTTTATTGATGGTAACGAACTGATAGTGGGCTACACTGTTAATAGGCTCAGAGTTTAGGCTAGTCACAATGTCTATAAGGATATTGAGCAGAGCCTTATGGGTCTCTGGATCATGATCGGAGAGTTAACTTGGGCCCAATCCAACTAAAACATGGACGCTGAGCTGCCCCACAGCCACAGGCTTCCCTTGTAAGGGGCAATTTGGACACTTCAAAAAATGCGAAAGAGAAGGAAGACCAGATCAGAACCAGGATCTCCCAATCTTCATCCTTCGCGTCGCTTCTCTCTGGTAAACCCTAACTTTCTGATCTCGTTTCTCGTATCCTTTTTCTTCCGCGCTCTTCGGTGCCGTCTGTTACGCTGATTTGTTGGGTTTAATTTTTCGTTTATGCAACTATACGATAAGTGTCTATGCTCTGTATTATCCTGAATTTTATGCTCTTCTTGTTTTATCGGATGTTCTTCGATCTTGCTATTGTTTTCCAACTACTGTGGTTTATTAATTTTGTTAGATAGCAGTGTTAGGATTGATTTTAGTTTTGATTGATTCAACAGATTAGTGTTATTACATATGCTATTATTTTTATTTTCCAATCAATGTCTGGTTTCCGTGAAAACGATGGAAACAGTAAGAAAATGCTTCGTTTTCTGAACAGTCAAATTGGTGAGAAACATGTATAGTGAAGATAGATGTGTGAATACTCCAATACCACACCAAACACGTTTTTATTTTTTTTCATCCATTTTCATTTCTGTATAGAACCAATTGGTTGGTTCCTGAAAATTGCAGTCTACCAGGAGGAACATACTTATGGATGTTGCCTCTATCATTGTTGAACTTTATCTTGCCAATTGAGATAATTTCACTTTTTTGTTGTTGTCATTTCTGACACCTTAATGTGCTATTTGTATATTTTTGCATTTGCTTTCAATTCATGTAGAGAAGCCATCAGATTTTGTAAATATTATAACAGAATTAGTATCATGAGGTTTTTTTATTTCATTTCCAAACACTGTTTTGTAACAATACTTCCTAGAATCAAACATGGTTGCTCAGTCAGCATTAGAGTTCTGATTAATGCTATCAAGGTGTGATTTTCTGCATCTTGTGAAGCAGTGTTCTAAGTAACCCGATATCTCAGTGATTTTCTGCATCTTGTGAGTTTTGGCCGTTTTCCACCGTTAAGTGGAATTCGGTCAAATTTGGTCAGCTCAATGAAAACTCTGTCAAAACACACTCAAACTAATTTTCATATACAATTCTAAAATGTATATGAATATTTGTACTCGAAGATCTGTGCATAGCATGAAGACAAAAAGAGATTATTGATAGCAAGTTCTATTCACTTTTCAAATAAAAATTCAGTTTCACAAACATGAATTAAAATGTGTTTGAACTGAAACTATCTTATTTTACTATACTATTGCTGCTTTTTGTCTTTAATATATATTATATTTCATTTAGAAGCTTGTTGACTGTTACCAAGTTTAATAACCTTGTTGTAAAGTAACAATATGATCATATAGTCTAAATTGGGGTTGCAAACAGTCTATTATTTCTGTAGCAACATTTTCCCATCGTTTGTATGCCTTGGTCTTGCTAATGTTTGGATATGGTAAATTAAGTCAGTTTTTGTAAGCACTAGCAGAACATTTGAAATTGTCTGGGTGCTCGATGTGCTAAATTTTGCTGCTTAAGAAAAGTCTAGGGTCTTAATTACTATATGAATCAAAATGTTCTTGTTAGGTTGAATCTGAGGTTGATTCTAGTACCACTAGGAGTCATTGTTAGCTTGAGACATAATTTTGGCTTTTTTTTTTGCAGCATAACTACTTTCTGACTAGAGAAACAATGGCTGGTGGTAGAGTAGCTCATGCCACTTTGACAGGCCCTAGTGTGGTAAAAGAAATCATTATAGGAGCCGTGCTTGGCGTGGCTGCCGGCGGCCTCTGGAAGATGCACCATTGGAATGAGCAAAGGAAAGTAAGGACATTCTATGACATGCTGAACAAAGGTGAGATCAGCACTGTTGTAGAAGAATGAGCACCTAGTTGTTGTCATGTTTTAATATCTTGATCATTTGTACTATCTGCACTTATCTTGTGAATTGAAGATGAACTTTCTTAGTTTGGGATTTCCAAAGAATAAATTTCTTGTACCAAGGTGTGGACCACAGTGTTCCAGACAAAATTAATTAAGTTTCATGTATGTTTTGAAATTTGAGATCTATATACTCTGATTCTCTTTTGCAATCTTATGCTTTATTTCGATAGCTAAATCTGAATGGGTGTGCCATGCCAATGGTGTAATAGTGATCCATCAGTTTTAGCTGTAAGGTGGATGGGAGTTTCACAATTGCCTGTTGCTTTGTTATCTGCGTGCCACGGCTTGTAAATATTTTTTAAAATGAATTCTTATGAAAAAAAAGTGGTTCTTTCTGTCAATATTATGTGGTTTGATGTGTCATCATAATGGGACACTGGCCGGAAGATGGAATGGCCGGTGCCTAGTTGTTCACCTTCACACGGTGATAATTGTTTCATTCTAAAATATCCCAAAGCTAGGACCACGTGTGGCCATCCAATTGGTCATCACCTGATAAGAAGTGTGTGCCCCAAAGCATTACAAAAACCCCATAATACAGGGCTATCGATCCACACCTGTTCAATCAGCACTTGGACGAGAAGCAATGGCAACAATAGCTGGCGTGAACCTCCCCACACCCAGAGTCCTTCCCAGGGCAACGGGTGCGCCAAAACTGGTGACCCTCAAGGCCGCGTGGCTGAACCAGCCCTGGAACCGGTCGAGCCAGTTGGCAGCTGGAGGACGCATTGCGCACGTGAGGCCAGTGGGTGCAGCTCCGGATAAGATATCGGGGAAGGTGGAGGAGAGCATCAAGAACGCGCAGGAGACATGCTCGGATGACCCGGTGAGCGGCGAGTGCGTAGCGGCGTGGGACGAGGTGGAGGAGCTCAGCGCCGCGGCAAGCCATGCCCGGGACAAGGCCAAACAAACCGACCCTTTGGAGGAGTTCTGCAAGGACAACCCTGAGGCCGACGAGTGCCGCACTTACGATGACTGAGCGCACCCGGAGTTGGTCGTTGATAATTGTTTCTTTTATACTTTAGATATTTTCCAATATGATGGTTTCGGTTTCAGAACGTGAGAGTAAGAGTACAACTATATGTATTTATACGGTGATACTTGGGCTATACTCTTTCTGTAGATATCTGCCATCATTCGATTTCCACGCGAACATTAAAAAGTGATTATTAGTACTTCATTTCTATATATATCATCATTTGTATAAACATGGTAAAATCAACCTTGGTGGCAGTCTCTTGTAACAGGAAAACACTGCCCCCATTGATTCACATGTTAGTATTGCATCTTGCATAATTGATGATGACATTGTTATTCGAATCGTATGTTTTCAATCTAATTAAGATTAATTGAATTATATTTTTGGGATCAAGGTGAGCTTCTGATAACAAATTGGATTCGATTGGGTGAAATTTTTAACAGCTTATATATAAAGTTGATATATATTTTGAAAAATACAAGTCAAGTGCATGCCATAATAAAATAATTTCCCAACTATTAAAAGTAGGAACAACATATAACTAACCACATTTAACTCATTTCTAAGTATTCTAGAGAAATCATTGGTGTTGAGTGATTTATAATAGGGTAATTTATAAATGTCCCTTAAACTGTTGGTTATTTTTGGATAAAACCCGAGAAAAAAATATTTTAGATGTTATGAAAAAACACACTTGCAATATTGATGATCTTTTTTTTTGAATAACAATATAGGTGAAATACACTTTAAAAGTTGAGTTGAAAAAAAAATGAGGATCGTTAAAGTATTATTCAGAGTTTTCTGAAAGCACAACTGTATAATTTATTTTCAATTAATGTCCAAACCTTAGGGCTCTTTCAATCCTAGAGCCGTCGATCACTGCAGCGCAATTGGGGGAAGATGAGCCGTCGTGCTCTCTCCCCCTCCCATCCTCCTCTCCTCCCTTTTCTCCTGTAACAAATATTGTCCAGTTACCAGTTGAGCAGTCGCCTCTCCAAGTCCTTCCCACCGCCCTCTCATGTGCCAGATTTGCCAGCCTCACCGCGGTCGAACTGACTTCCCCTGTCGTCGTCTGCCCTTAAGCTTTGGTCGTTAACCATTGAGCAGTCTGGACGTCGTGTTTCCCGCTCCCCGAGGATTGCTCGAATCGAGTTGGTCGAACAGTGTCTA